>BMAV01019473.1:68115-91709 GCA_019973955.1 Trichonephila inaurata madagascariensis
GTTCCACGAAAACACCTTCTAGTTCTAGGGGTTCCACGAAAACACCTTCTAGTTCTAGAGGTTCTGTGTGTCGGAAAAGTTTGAAGACATAGACTTAGAACATCTTGAAGTATTTGTTGCTATGTTCTTTCATCGACTCTCTCCTAAGTCCTTCAACCACTTTTCTACTTTATCGTCTTTCTCTCTAAAATTTGGAAAGTTATTTTCATTGCAGGAGTTTCTTCGCTGTATCGAAATACATGTCCCATTCACCTTATTTGGGAAGCCTTGATGACTTTCACTATGTTGGGTTCTATGTGTTTCGAATAAAGTTCAAGGTTGTATCGTATTCTCTAACTGCACCAAATATTTTTCGTAAGAGTTTTCTCTCGAAAGTCTTCAGTTTTCTTTGTCTTCTTTGGTTTTTCCAATATTTTTATTAAAGATATAGTAGGAAGGTAAATGAGTTTATTATTACTTTTTAGCCAGTTACTGTGATTGACGAGAAAATTCGTCACGGAGAAGTTGCAAGATTTTGTGTCATAACGAGTATACCCATCATAAGTAAAAATTAGTGATTATAGTCTATATATATATTTAAATTTAAATTTTTGAGAAAAACAAAACATATTGTCAAATTGCAAGATGTTAAGAATTTTTGGAGGTCAGACCAAAGTAAAACAAATGAAAAAAAAAAAAAAAAAAAACATATATGAAAAATTTATAAGATGAACTCATGCGTTCCCATATCTCCCGGCTGAATTTGCATATAAGTTCGCAGAAGGAATTTATTTATGTGCGATGATAACGTTTTTAGATGTTAGCTTAAGAGGGACAAAGGCAAAAGTCAGAAAGTTAAATTATAATAGATATTCTTCAGGTATGGTCGACCATGGGACAAATGCGTGACGCTGACCAGGTACTGAGCCCATTGAGCGGTTGGCCCGAAGTTACCTAGCTATAACAATGTGCTGACATTAGAGTAATGGCTCAATGCCGTGCTGGCTAAAGACCAAAGGGAGGAAAGACAAGGAGGCCTTTTGGTAAGAAGACTGTGATCAACTCTGCAGCACCTCTCCAAAACTTCCTTAGTGTCAAAACAGGTAGAAATTTTTTGTCAGTAACAAAGAAAAAGTCCAGGAATTTTGACGGTCACTAAAATTCATTAGATATTTATAAACTCTTGCGGTTGGAAGGACGGTTGGCCTTATGAAACCGCGATTAAAGAAAGTTGGAAACCTCTATACCGACAATGTTAAATTGGCTGTTTTCGATGTACCTTTTCTCAAAATTTGTAATAATGCACATGCTTGAAATTTTTCATACAATTGAAATACACCTTTCTCACTATACTAAAATGAGCTTTTAGCTATATTTGAATTTTTTAATAATTTATAAAGTATTTTATCAAACATAGTGAAAATTAACCCATTTTTCACATAAAAATATTTGCAAGAAATAAATTTTTAAGTTATTTACAAAAAGATCATTTCTGTATATATTAGTCATCATTATAAATATGTCACACAAAAAACTTACCTACCTATGAACATTAGTTTCCCAGAAAAGGTACATCAAACAACAAAAATTTACATTTTGAGATAAATGAACACTTTGATACATAATTACTTTTTCATTAAAACATTCCTCCCCTACTTCAAATTATCTACATATTTTTGAATCTCATCATCCTCTCTCTTCCTTTTAAGTCTTTTTTTTTTCTTTCCTAACTTTTTTTGTTTTTCGTTAACATGAGTATTTAGCCTTTAACAGCCTCTGTTTCTCGAGGCGCTCCATTGCCTGTACCGTGTAATTACTAGGATCAATATAAAGTTTTCTCAAAATTTCTGTTTTTTGATACATTTTCCATATTAAATGATGAAATTGCATCATATGTACCCAATGATAATACTACTATTCGTACGAATACTTTCTTAGGTCCACGAGATCATATTACGTTGCTTACACTTTCATTGGGATTTTGTGTACCTCCATGTAAACAATTTTCTAGCAATACCGGATTGAATGTTTTGATTTTCATCATTCATTAAATTTTTGAGCGAAAAAAAAATAATTTGCTTACATTTTTCGCCATTTAAATGGGCGTGGCCCAGTTTCAATGATTATTTAAAAATTTGTTTTAAGGACTTTTAATTACCCTAGAGGTTAAAGCAAAGTATTTTTAGAAAGGTTAAAATCTATACAACTTGAAAACGAAAAAATCTCAAAACTGTCATATTAAAAAGATTTTAGGTCTCCAACACCTCTTAAGGTATCCGACTACGTTCGGAACCGTGATTTTGCAAAAGCGTGTAAATGGATAATATTTATGATATTTTGTGTCACTTAGAATAGAATATATGTATAAAATTGTTTTAAGGACATTATGACAAAAAAAAAATTATTTAAATACAATATTTTGGCAAAAAATTAACTTAGAATAACCTTTTTTCCAAATGTTCTCCTTTTGTAAAAAATGCTTCCATTGTATTAATATTTTGCCTGTATTCAGCTCAGACCTTTGTACAGAGGCTCAACTAGAATTTTTGAAATGCATAACTCGGAAGTCGGTTTATCCATGTTTTACGAAAACAGAAGGGAGAAATTGTAAGAAAATACGCCGATAATTAATTCAAATGGTTGTAACTCTGAAAATATTTTAAATTTTTCAAAAATCATAGCTGAGCCTCTGTACAGAGGTCTGAGCTATATACAGGCAAAATATTAATACAATAGAAGCATTTTTTACAAAAGGAGATTTGGAAAAAAGGTTATTCTAAGTTAATTTTTTGCCAAAATATTGTATTTAAATAATTTTTTTTAGTCATAATGTCCTTAAAATAATTTTATACATGCATTCTAATCTAAGTGACACTAAATATTATGAAAATTATACATTTATGCATTTTTTTAAAATCATGGTTCCGAACGTAGTCGGATACCTTAAGCGAAATTACTTCATAAACCCGTACAATAAGTATCAGGAATAATATTAACAATTTTATTAAATAATCCTTTTGATCCAATATTTTAGCAGCGACTCCCCTGTGCTACTCGTCATCGCTTGATTTTCGTGACATACATAGCTGTGACTCGCTCTCAAACGAAGGGGCCACAATTAACTAGTTAAGCACGAGAGAGATGAAATAAATGTTAGAAATTACACAATAGCACACAGTGCAGACTAGGGATTGCAATATCGGACTAAATGTTCAATACCGGAATTCCGTATTTTTTAGGTCTTAATACCGAAATACCGGTTTTAATAACGGTATTAGAAATTTCAGAAAATGAAAGAAAACACGGGTGTTTTTTTGTTTTATTTGCTAGTTTTATCAGAGAGTGTAAATGTCACAAAAAATAACATGTAGCTTATAAATTAAAACAGTACATAAAGAATCACAAAAAAGTGACAGAACACCTTATTTATTTAAATCCCGAAAAATGTGTAAATATCACTATTCAGTCTGTTGTCTGTGGTTATCATCATATAAGTAATGAAACCAAACCGAAGTATTATTAACTGATTTTTTATGTTCCTTAAAGTTATTCTTATTTATTATAGGTTATTAATTATGAGCGCCCAATGGTCCCGTATACTGGGATGGGCACAGTAGGCCTTGGCCCTCATGGGCTGTTGCACCACTGAGTTTGAGTTGAGTTAATTATGAGTAAATATATAATAAATCTGAAAATTGTTTTGAACCCTAAAGTAGGATATGCAAATACAATGTGAATAACAAACCTCATCAATTTAAAAAAGATCGATATTACGCACTTTCTTCACAACTACAACCTTGTTTTCTCAGATACGAATATCAGACTACGAATCCTGCGCGTGTGCAGTAACGTTCTGAGCTGCAATAGGATAGTTTTGGCACTCCTCCTCGGATGATTCACATATTTTATCATTTCTCTTGATTATACGATGCAACTTTATATTCATAGTCTAATTAATTTCGCCCATTAGGGAGACAAAAAAACAAAAAACGTGTACTACTTTGCTATGTTGGCGATCTCTGAACATATAGTGAAGACAATTAAAAAAAAAAATTCTAGTAAATACCGAAAAACCGGTATTTAAACTTGTGAATACCGGTATTACAAAGTTGTACAAATGGCTCAGAATACTGGTACTCGGTATACCGGTATTGCTATCTCTAGTGCAGACCATATAGACACAGAGAAGAGTTTTTAACATATTTAATTGCTCCAAAAGTAATATGTAAAGTTTTTTTTCTGAATCATGACTAATTTATAAATATGTAGCTATCTATATGCATAATACAATTATCCGGGAAAAAACCTTGTTACAAAAAATCATAAGGTGAATGAAAGCATGTTAACTAAAAACAATTTTTCAAACATATCTTTTTAATAAATACCAATTTCTTTTTTTTTAAAGCGCTAACTGCAAAAGATCAGTTTGAAGAAAATGTAAAAATAAGCACAAAAATAACTTGCTTTTATCATAAGCAAACATCGAATAACATTAAAAAATGCATTGGAGTACTAAATTCGTTAGGATATATTTGCTAAGTTCTTGAACTCCTTTACTGTTTTTTCTTCGATAACGTTTCAAAAAGAAAATCGGACGGATTGAAAACAAGATAAGAAATATTCACTGATTGAACTCTTATTCATGCTGATATGTTACACTTTGAAATCTTCACTTAAGCGTCATATATCGTTCTTAATTCAAAATGAAATTCCTTTATTGCCCTTGAAACTATAAGGTAACTCATCTTTTGCTTGCTTGAGAAGAGGAAAATTGTTATATTAAGTTTAAATATATATTCTATAAAAATTTAATTATATTAAGTTAGGATTATTTAAAAGAAATTAATTTTTATTGCACGAAACATCTTTCAAAATATTTTTAAATCTAATTATAGAAGTAATTTTTTGTCCCTTACCACAGGCATATGCGCTAATCTGTCGGTCTTCTTAATAGGTTTGATTAACTCTATGCAAGCAACAGACGATGAATTAAATGCTTCATGCACGATGGGTTGTTTAACCATTGCCACCATTGCGACACTTAAGTTGACTCTCATTGCATAGACGTTGAAGAAACCAAAAAATCCCAAAAGCATCAATATCCATCGTTTCGGAATACCTAAAAGGAATACAAAATGTACTTAAATCAGTACTACTCGAGTTACATCTTATAATTATATTAATTTATGTAATACAACGTGTGACACAAAAAAAGAACGAGACTAAGTGTGTAGCTTGAAAAAGGAGTGGAGTTGGCAACAACTGTTTTGGTGACGTCCTCATACGCACCTTCTCTATTCGTGTGGCCAGTTTAGCCTAAATCGATCATGCCAGTTGGGAGTACTGCCTCATTGAGAGAGCACGTGCAACTGCTTTCTGCCGGAGAAACGTCGAATCAACATCAAGTTTCTTGTGAAACTTAAGAAATCAGCCACAAAAACATTTCAAATATTAACCGAGGTTTATGGAAATTAAACTTTGCCTCGTACACATGCGTTTGAATGGTATAAGCGGTTTTTAGAGAGAATTGACAGTGTGGAAGAGGATGAACCCTGCTGGGTGCCCAAGGGGTCAGCGATTACAGATCAAAGCATTGTCAAAACTTATTATATGAGTGGGTTCCTACTCACATCAGTGGTCAGACTGTTAATCAACACTATTACGTTGAAGTACTAAAAAGATTTCGGGAAAAAATTAGGGAAAAAAAAGGCCAGCATTGGGGAATAATGGATAGCTGTTGCACCAAGACAATGCACCTGCTCACAGGGCCCTATCTATCAAGCAGTTTCTGACAGGAAAAAACATTACTGTGATGGGGAATCCCCCTTATTCACCTGATTTGGCCCCATGCGACTTTTTTTTTATTTCGCACAGTTAAATATAGCTGAAAGAGAACCCATTGGATCTCAGTTGAAGAGGTTCAGGCAAAAAACGGAAAATCTCCTGAAGGGACTTCCAAAAACCTCGTTCCATAACTGTTGCCAGCAATGGTAGCACCGAATGCAGAAGTGTGTGAATGCTGAAGGGAACTACTTTGAAGGTGATATTTCACGAAGAACTAATTTTGTAAGTACAATGATTTATTGTGTCAGTCTTGTTTTTTTGTGTCACACATCATATATTTAAGCATGAAGAACATTGTAAATAAATGGTTCTGAAACATTTTGGCGTATTCCTTATTCTTATGGACCACCATGTTTTTTTATTGTAATTTTGATTTCCCAATTTCTAAAAGTATGATTTTATTTTATCCTACAAATTTTACTTCTTTTAGAGCTACCCCATTCTTTTTCGAACCGAAGATATCAATAATATTTGAACCAAATATCACAAAACCATTTACCCCGCCCTAGAGGTATCGCCAACATCCAATGTCATCAAATAAATAGCTTCTACCGTTATGGAGACTTCAGTAACACCAAATGTCCTCGAATTGTGCATAATCTCTCTTTTTCAAGGATTCTTGTTACGTGACACGAAATGCGCTTCATTTGCATTAGTACAATAGAGTCAGCTATTTGCAAGGCGATTAGCTTGTTAAGAAAGCAGCATGTTGAGTCCTCTGGAACACGACCTACCGAAACAACTCTCATTCTGTATTTGTGTATATACATATATACATTTGCAGGCCTATTCTAATAATTTTATGCAATGTCTTCGAGCTGATACAATGGGAAGTGAAATATCGAATGTATCTGAATGTTTTAAGACTTAGTGAGATCTTTTCGTAAGTTGTAACTGAAATTTATTATTTTATTTAGTTGCAACTGCAGTGAGGTATATGTTTTATTTTTTCGAACATTTCATTAGTTTGTTGTCTGTATTTGATATATGTTAATTAATTTTTACATATAATTATGCGATCTGTACTTATGACTCATAAAAAATTAATGTTACAAAAAATACTTTTGGAAGCGATTATTATATGAAGATAAATATTAACATAATTTTTCCTCCTTCGTATCATCTTAAGTTATTACTTTTGCATTTATAAATTTAACTGATGTAATCATTTTAGAACCCGATGTACAATGTTGACTTAAAAACAGGTAAAAGTAGCTTACAATGAAATTAAAATATATGTATCGCAAAATCTATCGCTGTCTCCCATCCGGTATAGTGGTTAGCGACGCTGACTGTTGTGCCGTACGGCCTGGGTTCGAATCCTGGAGAAGACATTGATGTTTGTAAATGCATAGTGCATCCGCGGCAGGGGGTACTCTAAAAAGCTGTCGAGCCGAAAGTCCTCTCGTGGGATTGGAGGAAGAGGGTGGGTGACCCTCCCTCAAAATTGGGTTGAAACTGAGCTAAATCGTACTGTCACCTGTATGGTGCTCAAGGCTACGGCCAACGACAGGCGTACATCTATCCCAGAGATGGCGAACCAGTGGCACGCATGCCACTGATGGCACGCGAGACAATAATTTTGCACGTCACCGATCACAAAGTAAAAAATATCAAAGATTTAGATGTACATGAGAAACCAGACGAAGAAAACGTTATTGAAGAATTTATTTCCGTAATTGATTCTTCAAAGTTTTCAGTGAGATTTTCTCAGTTCAAAGAATTATCAAAAACGCTCAAGTTTATTATGTACCCTGATATGACTTCTTTCGATGAACTGAACGTATCCCAATTAAATTAATTGGAAAATTGGAAATGCAACTGTTTGAATTACAGTGTAGTTCAACATGGACTTAAAAGTTTATTGGAACAAGGAAAAAGTTGGAATTGTGAATGAAATAGAAAGATTAACAAGCAATACGAGTTCAAATACTAGGATCGAAATTTTCGAAGCATCGAATTCAATTCCAGACACATTTAACTGTTTAAAGAAGTTCCCTCATGCTTTTTAACCATTTTTTTCATCTATCTATGCCTACGAGTCATCATTTTCAGAAATTAGTAACATTGAAAACTCTCTTAGAAATCATTTGACAGAGGATTCCAATTCAGAATACATTCTGCACAAAGTAACATCACACAATCCTAATATAAGTTATTTGTCATCTAACCTGTAACACAGAAATCACATTAATTTGAATTTCGCGTATAACTTAAATATTTACTACTATACAGTACAAAGTATATTTTTTTCCGTTGTAAATGAAGAGTTTTGAGTTGTCAGTATTTAGTTTTATTATTTTCTCAATAATCACAAGTCAAAATTTTTTGATGGCAAGCCTGTAAATCATTAAACATTTCTTTAAAAAAAATGGCACGTTGATCCATAAAGGTTCGCCACCCCTGATCTAGCCCCTTGCCATGATGAATTTCATGGGCCTTAATCTCACGCAGTCGAGATCAGGTGGCATAAGAAGCAACAACAACAACAGCAACAGTCCATCGTTAAATATTTTAAAATTTGAAAAAGCGAAACAATTTCTTTTAAATAAAATCAAAATTTAATGCAATTTTTAAAACATTTCCATATCGTAGAATAGCTCGTTTCAATTTTTTCATTACTGTGTGTATAATAATGTTCCATTTCTGCTTTCGGTACTAACGAATGCTTTTTGTGACGTGACTGCTGTCCGCTAAAACAGCTGTTATAACACATTTATCGTATTAGGTGTTGTAATTTTTGTCTCGCGTTCTCATCATTAGAATTCCTTGAAATGGATACGAATAATGTCAATATGACGTATTCAAAGTCTTTATAAGACGATTCTATGCTTTGGAACTGCTAGAATGCATGAAACTCGATTGATACATTGAACAAAAGGGCATTTTTTGGAACACATGGACAAAATTATGAGCAGTAAATGGTCCTAAAAATTCCTCAGTGAACTAGAGGCCATAGAGTTATCAAAATCACGAAAGGGAATCAAGGTTAAAATTCTTGCGATTAGTCTGAGCAACTTCAGTGACGTCATTACTCGCCATGAAAAAAAAATTCAATCTTTTCAACGACATTTGATATCTTACTATTTCGCAGAATTAAGAATTTCTTATTCGGCATACATGTATGTAACATAATCTAAATGAATAATTTTCAATCAATGTATTGAAAAAATGCTTAATAATCCTTAAAATGTGCATTACACTTCAACCTTTGAACACAAAATTAAAATGGCATGTTTAAGAAATGCATCGTTTCAAATGCTATGGTGTTTAATTTTAAATTCTATGAAACGTTTAGACGGTAAAAAGTCATTTGTTTATAAAATTAAATCTATTATTCCTAAATACAAACGGTTCTCATGATATTGCATTGAAATTATCGCTTTATGGTTTAGATTTAGGGCAAATTTATATTTCGAATAATTTTATGATATGAATAATTTTCATATTGAAATATATAAACATTTTATGTCATACAAATTAAAAATTATTTTGTAACATAAGTATAAATAATATACCACATGGACAAAATAATAATTGCTATTTTTATAAATAAGAAAATTCATGAGTGAAAATAACATATTCATTTTTTCATTCACATTTTCCTTCAGGATCTATTGATAACCTCAAGAATTGATGCACAATGTTTGTTAGACTTCTTACTTTTTTCATTCACATTCTCCTTCAGGATCTATTGATAACCTCAAGAAAATTGATGCACAATGTTTATTAGACTTCTTGCGACTCATAAGTACGTTTGTTTTATAAATAGTTGTAGAAAGAAGCATTTTATTCTGGAAGCGAGAAATCTAAAGAAAAATGAAAATCTGTGAAGCTGATATTTGCATTTTTACAGCTGACATAATAATGAGCCACGTTTCTCAAAAATTTTCTCAATTTTTTTGTAAAAGATAAATGGTTGTTTCGAAGTTAGTTTTCTTCTTACATTCTAACAGCTGGTAGTTTTTAATCAGACCGATTCTTCTGTCACGTTTTAATCCCGAAAGAATACATGTTCGAAACAAATACCCCAAAACTAGAGAATATTGAACAGGGGAAAGTAATTCCCATCTGAAAAAATACCATAAATATATTATTAGCTCTTAGTAAGGTTTTTGATTACATTCAGAACAGTGCATTAAAAAAAAGAGTATAACAGAATATTACTTTTTTTTGGTATTTAGTGTTACCTGAATTAGAATATACATATAAAATTGTTTTAAAAATATTATTACAATAAAAATTGTTTAAATGCTTTTTTTTGGCAAAAAAATTAAGAAAGAATGTCAAATATCTAGACATGTGTTTCTTTTACGAAAAAAGCTTTCTGTAATAATAATATTTTGTCTATATATAGCTGTAAAGAATTTCAACTAATCTTTTTGATATATGTAATTTATAAGTGGATATATTGAAATTTAAATACATCAGAGTATAAAAATTTTAACAGAACACACTGTCTATTATTTCAATTGATACTAACGCAGAAAATAATGCGAATTTTTCAAAAATACTAGTTCAAGTTCTATGTAGAAGACCTAGCAATATAAAGACAAAATATTACTATTACAGAAGCATTTTTCTTATAAAAGGAAATTTAGAAAATATATAATTTTTTTCTTCATTTTTTTTCTTTTTCTTTTTGCGAAAAAAAGTGTATATAGAAAAAGTTTTATCACAGTAATATTTTTAAAATAATTTTATGTATGTATTCTATATATATATATATATATATAAGTCCATATTAAATATAAAAATAAATTATTCATTTGTTGTTCTTTAAAAATCACAGTTCCGAATGTAGTCAAATACCTCAAGTACTTATGTGAACTGGTTACTAAATTTAGTTCTTATCTAGAATTCCTTGTTATTTTTTGTATAACTTAAATTTGTTCCCTTATCTATCAACTCCCTGTGAATTCAAAAATAAATAAAATCTATGACAACTTCTTAATGTTGTAATTTAACTCTATTTTTTTATGTTTGCGAAAAAAATATAAAAATTAATCCTACATTTACATAGCATTAAAATTTATTTCAGGAACAAGTTTTACTCATGAATCAATATATAATTTTACGAAATGCATATATTCAAAAAATAAATTAATAGAAATTACACCACATGAATTATGTATCCTAGGTAATTATATAACGATTTCTTAAAAACACAGACGTATCTGTGCGAGCATTTCTGAGCTAAGCCTCATAAGCATAATCAAAATTTTGCTCCTGTCCATTTAAAAGTCAATAAAGTCAATAAATCCATATTTATAGTCTTACGGTATCCGACTACCCTAAAATTGCGAATATTGCCAAAACTTGAGATTTCTTTTTATGATTTTATTTTATATGCCATCTTACCATCTTATTAGCTTTATAAAAATACCAAGTTTATTACTTTTTATTCCTTAGAACAAAAACTTTAAGTCTTTTAATAAGAACAAATGCCACTATTTTAAGCAAGATATCACATTTTAAAATGCGTTTTACTCGAAATGTGTTTTCTTGAAAAGGCTTAAACGGGGACAGCAATTGCTCAAAAAGTTTTGAAAATAATTAACTGAAATTTTTTTATGTATGTTCTGTATAACATTAGACGTGTTTTAACTTTCAGATTTATCAATCAATGTTTTATTACAAAATTTGTAGTCCCTTATGTGAATATAATCACTGTTTTTTCAACCAATTTCATATAATAACTAAGATAAAGTGCTCTAGTTTTTGTAAAAATTAAAATATCTCTTATCCTGAAGGTCATTTCAAAAACGAATAGCAAAGTAACACATCAAAATTGAAAAATTGAGAATTTGTTCATAAAATTTTTGTACACAGCGGGCCCCGTTTATGTAATTTTTTTGTACATTTTTATCAGTTTTTTTCCCATTTTAATAATAATAACGTTTTTGCTCTTTTCAATTTTAGCATATTTTTCTTAAAAATGTACTAAATAAATCTTAAGACCCCGAAAGAAATTCCCATATCTCCTTTTTTTTAAAAAAATATGTCGCAAGCAGTCGGATACCTTAAACAATGCCGATATGACAAACAAAACCATCAAAACAGGACTTACTCACCTTTCTTCTTTTTCTTGATATCGGTATCGCTGTTTAATAAAAAGTAGCTACCGTCTCTCTCTCGCATCTTTACTCTAGCCGTGCCTCTGAAAGAAGAAACGAAAGAGATTTCCAATCTGATTAAGCAGACTTCGAATCTAAACAAATGTAGCTGATGTTTACATGATTACGCAATATTAGAGGAGATAACATTCTCAGTCTTTGATTAGGGATTCACAGAACTCAGTTAAAAATGAAATTTTAACATTAATGATGATTATATGAATTTTGAACTGATGCAGATATTTTGCTATACGTGAAAAAGGGCATTCCATCTGATAACTGATTTGTAACGATTACCTACAGAATCGTATTAAGTACAAAAAGTTTTGATTCTAACGCAGCGTTTCTCAAACTGTGGGGCGCCTCCCCTAGGGGGCGTGATAATTCTGCTAGGGGGGTGCGAGCATATTGAAAAGTTGAAAATAAAAGAGTTGCGACATGGCCGTCGTTCGATAGCCATGTCGTGGGGTTTCAGCGTAAGTTAGAGGTGTGGGATTCTCGGAATGATGAGACATTTTAGAATTCTTAATATGACTTTTAATAAGAATTTAACTTAGATTACTTAGATATCGAACAAACTTATATTAAGTGAGAATAAACCAAAACACGTAGTCTTAACCAACTTAGATCGCGCAATTAGATCACTTATCAATATAAATATATTATATCCGCCTAATCTCAATCTCAATAATATACTAGCGTTCAGAATATAATCTTCCTACCTTGGTTGAATACTCAACGTCCAATTTATTTCAAATCTTTCTCCTAAGGTTGTACAATGGTATGTACCTTGCTTTAATTGGCGATGTGGCGTCTTGATTCTAGGTAAGCCGTCGATCAACACTTCTATTTTCTCTACACTGAACTTTCTCTAAATTGCCATATTGCTCACTAAAATTTCTATCCTTTTAAAGGTTATTTTATTTGCGTCTATGCTTCGTTTCCCTTCTTGGATTTGGGTTGGAAAAGTTTTGCCATTAATCGTGGCCGTCAAAGAACATAGAGGTTATGTTAGAGGAAGAACGCGAGAGATGTCACAGAGTATTTAGGAAAACTATTAATTTATGGAAAGTAAACAAACAAAATACTTTCTGACATAATAAAAAATTAAATACGCTTACTTACAAATATATCAGTAATGCACTATATATTTTACAATTAATTTAACAATACTAAGTTACGAACAAGTTTAATAGTTACCAGTGGCACCATGGGCTTGTCATATAAAAAATTATATCCAAAAATTAATATTTATCTTGTAATTTGTACGGTTTACAATTAATCCCTTAACTGCTGATTAAAAGTTACGGGATTCGCTCCCCATTGCCACTGTTTTATACGTAGGCACGCGGATGGGATGTATTGGGAGGGGGGGGAGAAGAAGAAATAAATTCTCTGAAATAAGTAAATCCTTCGTTAACACTGTCAAGGTCTTTTTATTGCATTCCAAAGCCTTCAGAATAACTTTATGGAAAGCAGTGCACAGAAAGGATCGTACTTCGGAAAGACGTATATATACGTCCTGGGCAATTATGACTTTGGATGAGCGAGACGTTTATCTACGTCGAGGGCGCTTAAGAGGTTAATGCCATGCTGTAGCCTAAGTGCCAAAATGTAATATTACTTAATTCAATAAATTGTTCTTGTGTGGAGGGGGGCGCGATGAAAATTATGATTGAATATTGGATCGCAAATAGTGAAAGTTTGAGAAGCACTGTTCTAACGAAATATTTTCTTAGAGCTATCTTAGTCAAATTTTAAAAAGTAAAACATAAAATCAGCACATATTTTCTCATAGAAAAAATTTTCTAGTCAAAAGTGTTAATGTTCTAAGACAAAGATAATCAACCTATCCATCGCCAAATATCGCGATATACAGCCAATAGTGGAAAAACATTCTCGCAGATGTTACAACGCAGTAATAACGATGACAGCATTTGGCGACATCTTTTTTATTTGACGAAATTGACCGATAATTATATGTTAACTATGAATATATATTTCATATAATTGCATTTCTTACAATATAGGTCTTCAACCAGGGCTCCTCGGAACCCTAGAGTTCCTTAGAACTTTGACAGGGAATCCGCAAGTAATTACTATTTTCTCAAAGCACTTAAATTTTAGTTAAAACTTTAATTTTTATAAAAGATTAAATTCTTAAAGCTAGTTTGCTTGAAAATAAATATAAATAAATATTTTATGGATAAAATACATATTAATTTTCGTAAAAGTCACGCGTTTCAAGCATGAATGGATAAATTAGAAGACTTATTTGCAAAGGTGAAGGAACAACTTATCGACATATCAAAACATATTCGATGTTAAAGTTTAAATTAAAGCAGGAGAACAGCTGTTATCTTTTAGTTTGGAGATTTGCAGAATGCGCAGAAGTTTCTAGCATAGTTTAAAATTTCAATGCCATTCTGAACAATGCATTTGTTAAAAATATTTCTCAACGTATATATGTATGCAGCAACCAAAAACAAAGTTTAGAAGCATATTAACACAGGATATGAAATGAGACAGCAGATACCTTCAATATATTGTATTTAGACTTCGATAGTTAGCGTAAAAAAATGCAAACCCGTATCTCACGCAACGATGCAAACACGCAGGTGGCAGGTGACACCTGGAACTGGAATTAATGAGTACATTACATTAATATTATGTTAAAATTTTTTGTAAAAACTGCTGTATTTTTTAATTGTCTTTACTTAATCCTGGAGCAGGTACGCACACACTCAATACTAACGTTAATGGTCGCACGGGGTGACTGAGTTACCCCAATACTTTTTTTATAATTATTTTTATTGTACATGTTAAAAATCATAATTCTAGTGCTTTATTTAATTAAGAGAAAGTATACTTACCTACTTGTAAGGACTTTTAAATTTTTCTTTGATAATTTGAGGACAAATATCAGTCACACTGAACCAAGAAGTTTCAAACGCGTGACTATTATAAAGGACATAAATCACAAACACTTTTCACTAATATTACAGGAATGTTATTTGCAGGCAAAACTGTCAAATTTTGTTCAAGGTATTGTAGTTTTATTGTCTTTTGATGATCGACAAATAGCATGTTGAACTTTTTCTTGTTTGTGTCTTTTTGACAGGGTGAAGCGTGCTACACTAATAGCTTCATATTTGTCTTGGTGAAGTTCTTTAGGTAGCCTTTGAAAAAAAATTTTCCTTTCAGCTCAAACGTTTCATGTTTGCTTTCGCTATCATGATTAATGTGCATTATTTCAGCAGATTCTTCCCTTGTTTGATCAGTTTCAACTTCCTCCAATAGAAATCGCAGAGGTCCATTTCTTTTTTTATATTTTGCTCATTTGCTTTCACAATCCATAATATGTCGTACAATATAGCAATAAAAATTACGAAGTTGTTCCCAATGGAAAAATGTAGCCTGTTCATAGAAAATATTTTGGAACAAAATTGGTCACGGGGAACTCAGTCAAACAAGTACCTTAGGATTGTAAAAAAACGTTTGCCACTTCCAAAAGATAGGGAGATATGTGATAAATACAATTTAGCTTTCATGAAGACTGTCATATAAGATGATACTCTGTCAAGGTCATTGGTAACAAATAAACAGTTTTTCCAGAATTAACGATTTCGCGAGCTTGGGGTGACTCTGTACCCCGCGCGCCTGCTCCCGGATTAAAGTACCTATAGCACACATGTTGATCTACTTTAATATTATTTTAAGATATATTCTTCAAAGGCTTTTTTATGGAGTTCCGTGAGTCGATAAAGTTTGAAAACCACTGTTCTAAGGAATAGTGTTCAGAATGTTCTATTAGTAGAATTCTAGAATAGTATTCAGAATCCTTCTAGTCATTATGTGGAGAATATAAGTCAATGCCATATCTAATTTGGTTGCAAATACCTAATGAGAGCTTGATAACCCTAATTTATAATAATAATAAAAAAATCTACTTAACGTGATCACTTCATCTGCTCGTGAGCATTTCACAGATACGGTAGTTTATTCTAATATTTTCACCGTTCCTCCGAGTTCCTTTCATTCAAAGTTTAAAATCCAACAAATCACATTTTCTCCCATTTATTCAGTAGCAATGCACAAATACATCTGTCTGCTTTTTTTCATTTATATTGGTCTACCTCTGTAACGGCAACGCTGTGACACAATAGGTAATTTGCATAAGCTGTCACGTGGTTATAGCCGCTGATGAATGTAGTGCGTAATCAAATGCATGTACATTTGTGCCAGGGAGAAAAAAAAGAGAAATAAATAATTTTTTTTAAAATTTCTTCTTGTTATCGTTAACAGATTTGATATCTACCTTGATAATTATTACTTTAAAAAATTTAAGATGTAATAATAATATAATTGGTTTTAAATTGTAGCTTCTAATGAAACAATATAGGAAACAGGATTTCTGTTTGGATTTAATTATTTTAAAGGTTAGATTTTGTCAAATGAAATTTAATTTTCGTTACTATATAATTACTGTTTAATTGTAAGTTCACAGAAAGAAAGAAATGTTTCATAGATTGAAAGTGTGAATGCAAGGATTTTCGACAATCGTATCTATAGAATAGAATGCAAAATAGATAGACAAGTAGAATGAAATGCTGAAATCGAAACTTGAATAAAAGTATTTTAAAAGTAATTGTCTAAACTTTATGTGAAAGTTTTGCACTCAGTTGTTTTAGATTAAAATAAGATTAAAAAAATATAGTTGTCTTACATCCTGTGACTAGATAACCGTCGAGGTTTTTAAAAGAAAGATTAGTTAGGCATCCATTGATTTCCTCTGAATCAAAGGAAATATTTCAGGAAGTTTGTAAGCATATGCATGAAAAAATCACTGTCTTTCTTTTCAAAAATAATTTTAATGATATAATATCTTTTTAAATATTTACCTATCTCCACTGATGTTTATATTAATTCCTTTTCATGTCAAAAACGCAAGAAATGGCTGAGGAAATAGGGTTAATTTATTCAAAATTAAATTAAAATTATCGTAACACGCACTATCTTTACGTCGTCTTTAACTGATTTATTCTTATTTCTCTTTCTGGCCTTATTTTCTGGAGTCAAAGTCACTGCATGGTTATCAATTAATATAGCTACTTTACTAAACCAGTACGGTGGATATGACCCTCGGCTTGTAACCAATTGGGTTCAGGTTCGAATCCCGCGTAAGGCATGGTTGTATTTTCTTCGGGAAAAGAAGTCGAACTTTCGCCTGTAATGGCTTCCCGTTTCGAATAGATAGCAGCGCACACCTGTTATATGCTGGGGTCATCATTTGTAATAAATGTCTATATTCTTCTGTTTGTGTATTGTATGCTTTCTGTTCTCCCACTTGTATTTCATTTGTATTGGATTTGTTGCATATAAAGGTACACAACAACTAAAATTGGGGATTTGTTACCATGAAATGCATTTATTTCTTTGCAACGTATTACTTTAGATCGATATTCTCTGAATATTTTATGACAAGAAGAAATTTTTCTAGAAATTTCTAGAAAAAATTTAATTGAAAAAATTTGTATATTAATCAGCAAACAATGTTTCTACAAGCATTAAGTTCGTAAAAATTATGTAAAATTTCACTAAATGGTACAGATAAAGACAGAAATAAAATTTTTAGAAAGTTATGACAATGAAATGCATCATACCTTGAAAACATGTACCAAAGAATGGATAAAGAGGGAAAAGTAGAGATAAGGTTTTCAACTCTTCATTCTTCTTTCTTTCGAAAACATTTTTTTTTTCAATGAATCAGCTTTTCTTTCTATCAAATCACAAAAGGAAATTTTAATTACGCTCGATACTTCTTATGCAAAAATAAGTTTTGAATAAAATAAATATATTGACAGCAAATAAAATATTAAGAGCCAAGTACCAAGTTAAGTATGTAACGTCAACAATTTATGTTGCTTTCTTAATGAACATATACATTTTAACATTTGAGCATATATGTGTTACATATACATTTGAATGTTTATAATTTATTGTTCTTAAAATATATTATAGAAAGTAGATCTTATTCAATAAACACTCAAAAATTAAATCTCAAAATAATTGTTAATATTTTCAACAAAAAAAAAAAAAAAAAAAAAAAATCAATTTTTGAGGAATGTTTCTTTAAATGAAACATATTTCTCCTTATTACTTCTATTAATAAAATTTTTTATAATATATAAATATGAGAAATTATTCAACAATATTTCAAAAATGCATTTTAATGCTGCAAATAAAAAAGTAACAATAGGTTTAAAAATTATATGAAAAATATACCAGTTTCTACAAAATAGTTACTCAAATGATATTTTATTGTAATTTTGTGAGTTCTTAAAGTAGTGAGCTTGTGAAACTTTTGTATATGTATTTTTTATATTTTTGAATACATTAAACTTACTGAAAATATTATTTAAAAATTAATAAAGATATTTAAGTTAATAATTAAGACAGAACAATAATATCATTTTTTAACTAAGAATATTATCACGAATGTAAGCATAATATTATTTCTCTATTCGTAACATATATTGACATTCAATGTCAAAATCCATTAATTCAAAATTTGAGAGAAATTAAGCCATTTATTTATAATGAAATCGTGTGCAATACCTTGTCTTCACGCAAACTTGTTATACTCGGATGGTCCCGATCGCTTCCTCTCCGCAATAGAATTTGTTTCAGAATACTTTTCATCAATGTTCTAGCGACATTACAAAGACCACATGGTACTTCAATAGTAATTTGATACATAGAATGACCTTATACCTTCAAAAGTATTATTTTGTGTCATTCATAATGACACATAAAGAAAAATTTACCCGTAATTCCAATTTTATCCAACCACGCACTTCAAATTACGACAGACGACTACTTTCAATACACTGAAACGTTCCACACACATTCTATTTTCACCCTTTCATCACTACTGCACTTCAATTGGTTAGAATAATGGAGCATTTCATTAGTTGAAAAAAACAATGATTTATTATTACATTTGCCTTGTTGCTGTCTTATCATGTTTGTTTTTTTTCGAAACATTGATAAATAAATTAAATTTACATAAATTTTAAAACGATATTTGAAATCTGCATGTAAAAATACATTAGAATTAATAACAAAAGTTAAAATGGTACGAAAATTTCATAACAAAATATTAAATCAAACATTAAAATGAGGCAAGAAATACATGTGTTCAGGACTTTTTGCCACCACTCTGTAAGTTAAAAAGTAATATAAAAAACATTTTAAGCCAACTCCTACTTAGGTCAACGAAGAAAAATTTTGTTTTAGTAACTTTTTATTAAATAGTTACAATTAATATATAAATATGTATATACATATGACAGAATCACAATATTAAATGACGAAATAGAAAGCATTTTACTTGCAATCTTCCATTTTCCTTCCTATATATGGTGCTGGTCTTTTTGTTTGTTTGTTAGTGTTTATTCATAAATTAAATTTAATTATCCTAATAAAATAGAAATCACATTCTCAGAAATTAGGCCATCCGAGGTAGGATTCGAACCCATCCCCTTTGGATTAGGGGTCCAACGAGCTATCCATTGGGAGGAGCTACAGGGACACAACGAATGATTTTCCCTTTTATAATATGCTGTTCAATTATTATTTTTGTTTGTTACCATTTATTCATTTTTTTATTTAATTAATGAATTAATATTTGAAATAACTGCATTAACATCAAGTGTCATTCACTACAAGTTTAAAAAAATGTATTTGAACTTGAATGGATGAATAGAAAGTATTTGATTGAAAATTTGAAGAAGATATATATATATATAGGGAAAGAGTCAACAAATAGTAGGAATTGAAAAAGACACAGGAGTGCCCAAGAACTCTGCGTAACCATTGATATTATTTTAATAATCTAAAACATTGGTCTTTTCGAATTGGTCATATAAAATAATGGTTTTTATTTGCTTCTATATAACTTATAAGTTGAAATACACAAATATTAACATAACTTTGTAACACGGAATATTTTTAAATAGCATTGATCTTAGATAAATTTCTATATTTGATCGCATATTTTATTTTCAACGCACTCTATGACGATTTAATATATCATTAATTTAAAAATTTTATTATTAAGATTAAAGTAGAAAAAATATCAAAAGTAAAAAAATAGTAAAATATATTTCAAAACTATAAAATAATAAAACAGATTTCTCAAAATGAACAAGACTATGAATCACATATTCAATAAGAAATAGAATATACTGAAATATTTTACCAGTATGGAACTAATAAGTTGGGATCTGTTTTTTAAAAGTATTAGTGTGGCACATCTCTAGGTACAATTACGTTCGTATGATGAATAAGATTTCCTTAAAAGATAATGAAAAATTATTTTGCTTAGACACCATGACATTGCATTATTATGAAATGTTCTTACATCAGAGTTTCTCCTCATTGTAAAAGTACAACCGCAAAATATACACCACTCTCACACACAGAAGCATAACACATACAAGTAAACAAAGATAATACGATTAATGATTTCTGTAATCATAATGTTGTAATAGAATAATTAATGACCTTAATCTCTATAATTGAATTTCGCAAAGTTTTATCCATATATTTTTAAGTCATAGCTATATACCAAAACATCAATCAACGGTTTTTTTAAAAAGAATTATTAACTATGCATCAATAAATTTTCTCTAAATAAAAAAAAAAAAAAAAAAAAAAAAAAAAAAAAAAAACAGAAAGTTTGTAAATAAGTGCATTAAAAAAGTGCGTTACTTTTATTTTTCATTAATGAGATAATATATTTTTAAAATTTTTCTTACATATTGATTGATGTTTATACTAATTGACAAATGTGTAAAAATGCAAGGAATAATTGAATATAATTCAGAATTAAATGAAAAATTATTATACAACTATTTCTATGCTCCTTATAACTGATTTCTTCTAAGTTCTCTTTTTTGTCTTGTTTTCAGGTGCCTAATATTAGCAGAAAAGTTGAACAAGTTCTATGCTAGGAACTTTATAGTTGTCAATTAATACACACTGCTGGACATTAAAATTTCGACACCATTAAGGAAAGCAAATACAAAAAAAAAAAAAAAAAAAAAAAAGATATTTATTGTACATAAATAGTATGGCATAAAGAAAGAATGATTAAATTGGCAAACAGTTTGGGAGTTTACAGGGTTGAAATTAGTTGAAACTGATGCCACCTCTAGCAGCTAAAACGGTCCTTACTCAGCTAGGCATGGAATCGAACTAGGCTTTGATGATAGAAATGGGTAACTAATTCCAGGCTGCTTCAAGTATTACTATGCCACACTTTATCAACCGTATTAGCTGGAGAGGGGTGGCTGTCTAGTCTCTCAGCAACCCAAGATCGGATGGTTTCAATGGATAACAGATCTGGAGACCGTTAAAGCCAGGGTAACAATCGAATATTCTGTGTATCGAAGAAGGCCAGAACAAGACGTCAAACATATGGTTTGACATTATCTTGTTTGATGAGGGCGTATGGCATGCCTCTACAATAAGGCACAACCACTGGGCATAAGATGTCAGAAATGTACTAATATGTGCTCAAATTACCATTGATCCGAAATAGAGATGTGCATGTCGTTTACCAAATGGTTGTCCAAACCATCACACCAGTTGCAGGTCCACTATGCTGATATCATATGAAAGAAGACGGCGAAGGGTCTCCTTGGAGTCTCCAGACAAGTAGATGGCCTTCAGAATACTGCGCACAGAACGGGACTCATTTGCAAAGACAAAATTGTGCCATTCCAGTATCCAATTTTGTCATTCAGCACACCAGAATCACTCTGTCTCTAAGTTGTATTGCAAAGAGAAACCGAAGTAATGGCCACTGTATAGGAAACAGTTCAAGTTACTTCAAACATCGTCGCACCGTACGAGTGGATACTGGAGTTGTTACAAACGTACACATTTCCTGACTAATGAGCCGTAATGGGATTGTGAGGTTCAGCAGGGCTGACCTTAAAATATGTGTTTGTACTCTAAAGTGTTAGTCATGGGAGGGCTTGGAGATCCTGCATGTCGTTCAATATGACCATCAGTAACCCAGTGATACTATATTTGCATGACAGTGTTTGCATTTCGGTCAGTACGGTGGGCGATATCACGAAACGATAATGCACACTCTCGATAGACACAGAGACGCCGATACACTACGACTCTTATTTCGATCGAATTCCTACACTTGCTGATAAGCAATTCTTCTTCTCATTCGAGGCATAATACGATATTCTGAGCAATCTCCGACCTTACAGAGTGCTTTCCTAAAGAGAAATCTGCTGTGTAACTTTTCTTTTATGCATTGGTTCTCCTTCCTGCGTCGTCTAAATGCATTGAAATACTAATCATTTGCATATCTCGCACATTTCTTCCTGCCATGTGATTTTGACATTCGTCAGATCATTCCTTCCTGTAGTTATAATTTTAATGGCCAGTAGTGTACTAAATTAGGTATTTATTTCATTAAATCAGTGCTTCTCAAACTTTCAATTATTGTGATCCAATATTCAAACATAATTTTCATCACCCCCCCCCCCTCCAAACAATAAAAATGTATTGAATTCAATAATACTTCACTTTGATGCGACTTTAATCTATTAAGTGGCCCCCGGATGTAGATAAACGTCTCCTTCAGCCAAAACGCTAATTTTCCCGGAGGATTGCAAACGTCTTTCCGAAGTACGAACTTTTCTATGCACTGCTATCGATAAAATTATTCCGAAGGCTTTGGAGTGAAACGAAATGAACTTGACAGCGTTTCCGCGAAGGATTTACACATTTCAGAGGGGCTTTCCCTATTTATTCCTTTTCTCCCCCCTCCCTTCTAATACATCTCATACGAGTGTTTATGCGGAAAATGGTGACATTGACGTTTAATCGCCAGTCATGGAATTAGTTATAAGCCGTACAAATTATCAAGATAAGTGTTAATTTTTGTACATAATTTTATATATGACAAAAACCTATGGGTCACCACTAATGATTAAACTTGCTCATAACCTAGCACTGCTACATTAATTATGAAATACATTAAGCAGTTCTGATACATTTATAAGTCTACTACATTCTATAACAAAAAAAGAAAAGAAAAAAAAAAAAAAAAAAACGCACCAAGAACGAGTTGTCTGATAGAGACAAAAATTGGAGGGTAGAAAGATTATGTGTAGAATACAAAATGATCAAAATTTGACAAAAGTTGAATGATTTATTTTAAAGTTAGATAGTTAGGAAGTAACGAGCTCAATAAGTTGTTGACCCATCTCTAGCCTGGATGCAAGCTGCCACACAACGTGGCACAGAGTGATAAAGCCCCTGACAGTCTCCTGCGGTATTTCTTGCCAAATTTGCTCCAATTGTCAGACCAGGTCATCAACATTCCCTAGTAGATGCAGTCGCCTTCCCATCATATCCTAGACATGCATGACTGGAGAGAGATCTGGTGATCTGGTTGGCCAAGGAAGTGTTTGACAAGCTGTAAGACATTTCATAACAACACGTGCCGTATGTGGTCTAGCATTATCTTGCTGAAAAATAAGTCCAAGGTACTGCAGAAGGAAAGGTACCGCTGTGCTGTAAGTGTGCCTCTAAGGAAGACTAAATGAGTCCGGCTATCAA
>BMAV01019473.1:106068-149709 GCA_019973955.1 Trichonephila inaurata madagascariensis
AGGGCGAGGGCAAGCTGCGGGAAAGAGAGCGAGAAATGTTTCGCCTCTCTGCGATTGGTCTCTTTAGGCGGAGACCGTTTAAAGATAACGAGATATTTAATAGCTGCGAAGCGCATCCAATTACAAGAGATAACTCTGGGCGCAGATCACTTTGCCAAGACAGAGCGCGATGTTAACAGAAAGGATTATAATTAAGATGAAATAAAATTATTGGATTCCTTGATGTTCGTGGTTGCCGACAATATTAAAAAGAATAGCAATTTTTTTGGACTGTTGATCCAAGTGGAAAAGAAAATGAAGCGATATCCAATATTGTATAGTGTCGACATCTATATTAAGGCGCATGAGTTATTTGTATTTTGATATGGATCAAAAACCCACTTGTAATTTTCTAGCACATGTTGTCGTTAGCAAAGAACTATTTTTGAAAATTTTCTGACAAAATGACGAAATTGTTTTCAATGGTTATAAAAAGCAAATTTCACATGTTGCTCTTCAGCTTTGTAAATTATCAACCTTCCTCAAACATTTCTAGATTTTTTTCCTTGGAAATTTTAGCTCCACAATTCCAATTTTCTATGAACAACAATAAAATTTCAGCCATATCCAATATTTGTGCAATTAATTTTTGTAGCTGAAGATTAAAAAAAAAATTACTTTTAGGAATATGTCACTAATAAATGGCTTTATTTCATTATAATTAAGCCAGTTAAAAGGAAAACCGCTTTGAAGTCAAGAAGTTTAAAAAACCTCTGGACTTCCGGACGGTTTTCCTCTTCTCGAAAAATGGGCGTTTCATTTCTTAGTTTAGAAACATCTTAAAATCTCGCATGTGATAACCATCTTTCCTCGCAAGGAAGCAGTTATGTACTGCACCCATCACTTTACAACAGCGTTTCTCAAAATGTGGGGCGCGCATCCCTTGGGGGGCGTGATAACACTACAAGGGGGGTGCGAGCATATTGAAAAGTCGAAAACAAAAGATTATTTTTTTAAAAAATTACTAATTTACTTAAAGTAAACAAACAAAAAATACATTCTGACGTAATAAAAAATAGAATACACATTTACACTGATATAATACACTTATAAAAATATCAGTACTGCATAATATGTTTCATAATTAATTTAACAATACTAAATTAAGAATAACTAAATAATTACAAAGATTATTTTGTCATTACATACAAAATTAATCCTTATCTTGATAATTTGTGCGGTTTATAATGAATCCCTTAATTGCCGATTAAAAGTTATGCGATCCACTCCCCCATGCCACCATTTTCCACGCAGGCGTGCTTGTATGATGTATTGGGGGAGTGAGGAATAAAAATAAGAAAATCCTCTGAAATATAAATACATCCTTCCCAAACACTGTCCTTTTATTGTATTCCAAAGCCTGCGGAATATTAGAAGTGCACAGAAAAGATCGTACTTTTGACAGACGTATATATACGTCCGGGAAAATGAACGTTTTAGCTGAGCGAGACGCTTATATGTGCGGGTGAAACTTAAGAGATTTAAATCCTATTGTAGATTTAGCATCAAATTATCTTATTATTGAATTCAATAAATTGTTTTTGTATGGAAGGGGGCGCGATGAAAATTATGTTTGAATATTCGGTCGCAAGTATTGAAAGTTTGAGAACCATTGCCTTACAACGTACTGAAAAGATTCTTTATTTTAGGGGTCTAATCAATATACAGTCTACTCACGCTAATTCAAAAATCTCCTTTAATACAAACCTCTTTCTCATTCGAAGTGTAATGTCAGTCCCTAGAAAACCCCTTGATATTTCGAAACTAAAGCAATACTTTTTGGTACACTCAATATTTCGAAGTAAAATCTGTGGCTGGCCATAATAGAACACGTGATAATTAGAATTGGTCTAATAAAACTCTCGACAATTAAAACACTCATATCATGTAGTGTCCTATAGCAAACAAATTGGAGCTTACATGTTTCGTGTTATATTGTCTCTGTTTGTCTCCTTTGTAATGTAGCCCTTTTGATGACCATCAGAGTTGACTCCGATTACTCTGACAGAAGCTTAAATATGTCACTGAATAAACTACGCAACTTTTTCCTTCAAAATCATGTTGATGCTGACGTTTTTCAAACGTCATTTATTCTAGAGAAATCTATTGGCAAAGTTAGATTGAATGCCATAAAACAAAAAAAGAGAACAGATTTTTTCGTCAAAAAAAGTAATTATATACAGAATGTATTTTATTAATACATAAATATATTCTTTTAATTCAGGACTGTTAACTTCTTAATATTTATACTGTATAATATGCACTTTTTAAAAATACTTTAGAATAATTTTACGCATATGTACAATTGTTGTTTTATTACATAGGTTCAAATTTAAATGAGTCAGAAAAAATTTCTCTTCGTGTATTTTGAGAGTTTTTTTCACCCTCTTGATAATTCGAACTCTTAAAAATTCTAAGTTAGTCATTGGTTTCTTCAACTTCGAGTAATTAGAGTCGACTGTATATTATAAAATAAAGTGTAAAATGTGCATGCTGCTAAAACTCAGAAATGACTAAGGCAGTGCTTCTCAAACTTTCACTATTTGTGACCCAATATCCAATCATAATTTTCATCGCGCCCCCCTCTTCATACAATAAAAATATATTATTTATTGAAAATATTTTACGCAAAGGTTGCAATACCAGTTTTAACCTCTTAAGTACCCCCGGAGTATATAAACGTCTCACTCTTCCAAAGCGTTAATTTTCTTGAACGAATATATACGTCCTTCCGAAATACGATCTTTTCTGTGCATTGCCATCCATAAAATTATTCTGAAGACTTTGGAATGCATTAAAAGGACCGTGATTTGTGAAGGATTTACTTATTTCAGATGATTTACTTATTTATTCCTTTTCTTCCCTCTTCCCTTAATACATCACATACGCTTGTCTATGGGGAAAACGATGGCATTGGGGAGGGAATCGTGTAACTTTTTATCGGCAGAAAAGAGATTAATTATAAACCGTAAAAATTATCAAGATAAATATTTGTTGTTGTACCTTATTTTATTTGTGACAAGCCCATGGGGCACTGGTAATTATTAAACTTCTTATCTTACTATTGTTAAATCAGTTATCAAATATATTTTGTGCAGTACACAGATACATTTATAAGTGTATTATATCAGTGTAAGTGTGTATTTTTTTATTATGTCAGAATATATTCTGTTTGTTAACTTTCAGTAAATTAATAATTTTTTAAAATAATCCTTTTTTTCTAATTTTAAATATGCTCCCGCCTCCTTCGTAAAGTTATCACGCCTCTCTAGGGGGTTGGCACCCTACAGTTTGAGAAACGCTGGAATAAGGAAGTTATATGGTGTGGTAGTCCTCTATCACCCATCCATGACGAAACTTTCCATTTTTACTTGAATTGACCCCCAGGGGCGTTGCCAGGGTTTAAGGGGCGTTAATAGATAAATATTCTTGTTTTTGAACTATTAAACTTACAGACTTGAAATTTTGTAGGCACCTTCCTTTCGTGGAAAAGAGATCCACTACAAAAGGAGGTTTGGGAAAATTGACCCCCCACCCCCATGGGCTTTACGAGGGCTTAAGGGGCGTTATAGATAAATAATAAATGCATTCCTTAAAAAAAATGTTTTACATTTTCCTATACATTGTTTTGTACCGGGTTTTACTCTCCTTACAAATAAGCTATTATAAAAAAAAAATAATGTTTCTTATTTTTAAAAAATTAACTCGCTTGAAGAATGGGTACTACAGTTAGTTTTTAAATAATTTCCTACTGTTGTGCAATTGTTGTTATCACAATATTAAGATTAGGACAGTTCTTTACAAACCAGAGCTTCTCTATGGATCATGCAATGTGTCCACGAACTTTCAATATTTTGATGGATTCAGTTTGAAAAAAATCAAGAGCTTAGCTTGCAAATCCTACTCTGATAATTTCATTTTGAACTTTGAATTATTTTTCGAAAATTATTTTTAGAATTTGAAAACAATGTTCATTAATTTTTTCGTCTTCTTTTACATAGAATTAATTATCTTGAGTTCTAGAAAGAAACTTTAAATTCTGATGTTTTGATCTAGTATTGTTCTTATGTGTTAAAAAATTCTTTACCAGTTTAATATTCATCTTTGTGTGGCTAAAAGGTTGTATTTCTATTCATTTTCGTTCATTATTATACCTATCAAAACTACTATAACGTAATGTATTGCACACCTATGTACATACATATATATATATATGTATATAATGATATCAAATTTTTTAAAAAAAAATTTAATTACTTCTTATAACATATGTGAGATGTGTGTGCGATTCTTGTCTTAAGAACATTGCATGCTATATAGTCATAACGTTTAAATGATGCATATTTGAAATTTCTAATGTGTACAACAGTGCTTCTCAAACTTTCGATTCTTGCGAACCAATTTTCAATCATAATTTCCATCGCGCCCCCCTTTCCCCAAATAATAACACGGTATTGAATTCAGTAATACTATGATTTGATGCTAAAGCTACAATACGACTTTAAACTCTTCCCACCGACGTATATAAACGTCTTGGTCAGTCAATATATTAATTGGTCCGGACGTATATATACGTCTTTCCGAAGTAGGATCTTTTCTGTGAACTTCTATCCATAGAATTATTCTGAAAGCTTTGTAATGCAAAAAAATTAACTTGACAGTGTTTGCGAAGGATTTACGTATTTCAGAGGATTTGCTTCTTAATTCCTCTTTTATCCCGCCCTCCTCCAATACATCTCATAAGCGCCTACATGAAAAAACAGTAGCATTGGGGAGTGAACCGTATAATTTTTAATCTTGGCAGTTAAGGGATTAATTATAAACCGTACAAATTATCAAGATAAGTGTTAATTTGTGTATATAATTGTACATATGACAAGCCCATGGAGTCAACGGTAATTATTGAACTTGCTCTTAACTTAATATTGTTCAATTACTTATAAAATACATTGTGAAGTACTGATACATTTATAAGTGTATTATATTAGTATAAATGTGTATTTTATTTTTTAATATACCAGAATGTATATTTTGTTTATTTACTTTCAGCAAGTTAATAGTTTTTTTTAAAATAATCTTTTGTTTTCGACTTTTTAATATCCTCGCACCCCCCCTCCCCCTTGTAGAGTTATCACCCCCCTAGAGGGGTGCGACCCCAGGTTTGACACACACACACACAAAACGAAACTAACGTGTGTAGTTTGAAAAAGGAGTGAAGTTAGCAACAACTGTTTTGGTGACGTCCTCATACGCACCTTCTCTATTCGTGAGGACAGTTTAGCCTAAATCGATCATGCCAGTTGGGAGTACTGCCTCATTGAGTGAGCACGTGCAACTGCGTTCTACCGGAGAAACGTCGAATCAACATCAAGTTTCTTGTGAAACTTAAGAAATCAGTCACAAAAACATTTCAAATATTAACCGAGGTTTATGGAAATTAAACTTTGTCTCTTACACATGCGTTTGAATGGCATAAGCGGTTTTCAGAGAGAATTGACAGTGTGGAAGATGATGAATCTGCTGGGTGCCCAAGGTCAGCGATTACAGACCAAAACATTGTCAACATTTTTTATATAAGTGGGTTCCCACTCACATCAGTGGTCAGACTGTTAATCAACACTACTACATTGAAGTACTAAAAAGCCCGCTCATACGACCCTATCTATCAAGCAGTTTCTGACAGGAAAAAAAACATTACTGTGATGGGGCGTCCTCCTTATTCACCTTAGTTGGCCCCATGCGACTTTTTTATATTTCTCATAGTTAAATCTTGCTTAAGGGGAGCCCATTTTACCTCAGTTGAAGAGGTTCAGGTAAAACGGAGAATCTCCAAACATCTCATTTCAGAACTATTACTAGCAATGGCAGCACCGAATGCAGAAGTGTTTCAATGATGAAGAGAACTACTTTGAAAGTGATACTGTTACGGAGAACTGATTGGAACCGTCTTGTTTGTGTGTGTGTGTTCCACCCGGTATGTAATAAAACTAGTGATAATTTAAAAGTATATTTATATTTTAAAACTCAATGGTTATTTTTTTATTACACTTAAGTACATATCAATATTTATATTTGTATGCATTTTTATTGGCATGAAGATTATGGTTATAAGACAAATTTTTTTTTTGTCAAGAAAAAATGTGGTATACCCCGGGACTTACACATTATTTATTTAACTAGGGAATTTAAGCGACATATTGGAATCTATTTTTGGAGAATATAACATAATTGGATTATAAAGATAGGTATTTTTTTTGAATTCCGGTTGCTTAGGTTTATTTATTTTGTAGATTCGGAGGATTGTGTTTTTTTAGTAATTGGGTGACGAATATAATAAAAAGAAACTATATATTGATATATTTTACATTAAATTACACATAACTGTTAAAATTAATATTGGAAAACATTGAAAAAAATCTCTTCTATGTATATATAAAACAGTGCTTCTCAAACTTTCAATATTGATGACCCAATTTTCAATCATAACTTTCATCTCCCCCTTCACACAATAACAATGTATTGAATTCAATAATAATGAGCTTTAACGCTGAAAATATAAACCGTACAAATTATCAAGATAAGTATTAAATTTTGTATATGACAAGCTCATTGGGGCCACTTGTAATTATTAAACTTGTTCTTAACTCAGTGTTGATGAATTAATGATCAAATACATTGTGCAGTTCTTATACATTTATATAAGTATATTATATCAGTGCAAATAAGTATTTTACTTATTATTATATCAGAATGTATTTTTGTTTTTCTTCCTTTCAGAAAACTAATTATTTTTTTTATTTCAGACTTTTTGATATGCTCGCGCCCCCTTGGTAGGATTATCAAGCCCCCCCCTAGGGGGACGCGCCCCACAGTTTGAGAAACGCTGACATAAAAGACACAGAACATAAAGACGTAACGCAGTGTTGAAAATAAATTATTTATTTTACTCATAAAAGCAAACCGTTCAAAAATCAATAAATTAAAATATCCGAACGCGTTGAAAATGACCAAATTCAGTCAAGGCAGGTATTTTTTTTATTTTTATTTTATTGAATAGAGCCATCTTTTTTGGCTTTACAAAACATACTTTGTTTTGTTTCTACGCTACCTAGAGGCCAAGCTACAATCAATTTAATAAAGTTAGAAAAACCGGAAGTGGGTCTTTAAACTACCAGAAGTGGACATTTAAACTCTCAAAATCTATCATGGAAGTCTGATAACTCAAAACATTACAAATGTAGTTCTATAAAACTTAATGAAACTGATATTTATGTTATTTTCTAGAGAAAGTACTAAAATATTTCGTACTGTATTAATACTTTTTGAGTTAGGGCTTGTTATTTAAATAATGATCTCATAATGAATGTGACTCTTCTTATAATGTTTACTCAATCGGCTCTAAAACTTTCAAATTTTAATAAAGCATTAAAATTTCAGTACATTCCCTAGATAAATGCATCTAATTTGTTTTGATAATACTTTTACTAACATAAGTTTATTACTTTTTTCTCTAACTGCTTTGAAGTTTAAAAAAAATTATTGCTAAAATTTACTTATAATTGTGATTTTTGTGACATTTAGGCAATTTATTTTAAATATTGTTGGTTAAATACTAGTATTTGTTGTTATTGAGTCCTAAAAAAGCATTTGTAAAGTTTAAATATGTTATTACGTCAAAAAGTACTCCGAACGTGTTCGGATACCTTAATAACACTTACAGAACACACAATAAAAAATAATTTAATGTAATAAAAGTATTTTACAATAAAATATAAAATTTCAAAGTTTCGAAGAAAACGCGAAACAGTGAATAATTTTTATTGTTTATGATAAAATATATATATCCAATATACAGCTTGGATTCTCTGCTCATTTTTTGGCATAATATATTCAAAATTAAAAGTCTTTTCTAACTTACTTAATTAAAATACAAGGTTTTTTCTCTTCACTCCCTCCTTCAAATGTTATAGATATCTTAAAGCTCTTTGTTGATAATCACAAATAAGTACATTTTAAAAACGCAACATATATCTCTAATAACATTTCCTGCAACACTTTGAAAATTACCATCACTTAGCCTCACTTAAAATAAGTGGAAAAGATTTCTTTTAAGTTTTCTATTATTCGTGCTTTTTCAATCTGCATTCTTCTTTCGAGACAAAAATGAACAAGAAATGGTACAGAACAAAATTTTGCAAAAACACACCAATGAAAAATGAAACAGAAAGTAGTCTATGGAAATCAAGTCTACTGCTGTAACACTTCTCTCAACATACTTCATTTTTCATACTCTCATTTTTAAAGGGAAAAAATGAGAAATAACATTAGAAACGTTGGAATGAATGCAATGATGTTTCAACATGCTTTTAAGTCAAGCATGATCCGAAATCGTTTCACTTTGAGAAGAGAATGCTCATTGGTTATTTTTCTTGATCTTTAACTAGGATCCTCTATGATTGGAGCTCTATCATCGTCGCTTGGTCTTCTGTCTTCAGATTTGCTCTTTCCCCATGGCTGTAGCTCTGCAGTGCAGAAAGCATTGTAGATTACTCCACTCACGAGGAAAACTATGGACGTTGTAACGAATACGTATGTCCAGTTTTCGACAGTTTGCTAGAAAAAATATTGGTATTAGATCAATAGTAAATTATTAAAATAGAAATATATAGCCTACAGTTATTATACTCCTCAAATTTTTTAATTTAATTACTTATTTGAACCAAATCAAATAACGAAAAATATATAAAAAGCAAGATATTCATAAACAAAACATTATCTATCATATACATAAATAAAGTTTAAAATTTTAAGATTGTTATAGTAATCTTTTTTTTACTGAGGCACTTGCAGAGTCTGACGGTCCATACAAATAAAACAGAGTCATTTAATCATTGTAATAGGTACCATCTATAATGACATCCTCCATATAGTATTTACGTACTACACCGTCGACCAATTTTAAAAATCTAAAGAAGTCGCCAAATGCCATGATGTACAGCCAATTGTGAAAACTGTTCCTGAGCAAGTCCGAACATAGTAATAATAACGATAACCGCATTTGGCGACATTTTTTTAATTGGTGATGTCGTTTCGTTTGGCGAAATTAATCGACGGTTTAATATGTTACCCACAACAATTTAATTAATACAATGAAACTTTAAAAAGGAATTTGATTTATAATTCTTAAAAAAAAGTGAATTTAATTACACTTTTACACCGTAATGTTCACCCTTTTTATCCTCGAAACCATCATCATAATAATGAACTTGTTACCACTTTCTTAGTAACAAACTTAAGGTTCGATGAGAATGAAACTTAATAGTACTTAAAATGGGATTTCTGTATTATATAGAAGAAACCATTCATTGTTACTGATTTTTTTAGTTTTCTGAAATTTGTTTGCGTTTTTATTGCTGCATTTTGAATACAATGTATTCTTCTCTATTAAGATTCTTCTTCTACCTAGGATTCCACGCACATTTAGTGAAACTATTTATATAAACGAGAAGGCAAGGACAAGAGAAAAAATTTATTTTTTTTTCCAATTTCTACAATTAATAACGTTTTTGGACGCTGCTGAGAGAAGAGAGGAATGTTTGAAAATGAATTTCCTTTTTAAAGTGAAAATATTTCTCAACTATTATTCTAAATGATGCTGTTCTAAATTGAGCACAACGATTTACAGTAAGGACAATTTTTAGTTTTGTCTTTTTTAAATTTCTTTATTTAACGCAAATATGAGATAAGCTTTTGTTTTATCTCTTAATTTAAGAAAGAGTGTATTTAGTTCTTAGTTTGCGTATCGACATTGTCTGACTTTGCCTTAACACAAAAACTACTTGAATAGGTTAAATCAGCGTTTCTCAGCGTTCAGTGTTTTTTTTCCAGCGCTCTGGGGGGGGCGGCTGTGATAACCTCGGGCGGCGCCCCGAACGTATTGGGAAGTCGAAAACGAAAAATTATTTTTTGAAAAAAACCCCATTAATTTACTCAAAATAAACAAATAAAATATGTTCTGTCATAATAAAAAATAAAATACACATTTACTCTGATATAATACACTTATATATATATCAGTACTGGGCAATGTATTTTATAATTAATTTAAGAACTAAGTTATAAGAATATTAAGTTAACTACTAAGTTAAAAATAAGTTTAATAATTATCAGTGACCCCAGGGGCTTGCCATATACAAATTATATGCAAAAATTAACACTTATCTTGATAATCTGTATGGTTTATAATTAATCCCTTAAAAGCCGTTTAAAAATAACGCGATTCGCTCCCCAATGCTATCATTTTTTAACACATAGGCGAGCTTATGTGGTGTATTGGGAGGTATAGAAAAGGAATTAAAATAAGCAAATCCTCTGAAATAAGTAAATCTGTCACAAACTCTGTTTAGGTCCTTTTATTGCATTCCAAAGCCTTCGGAATAATTTTATGGATAGCAGCGCACAGAAAAGATCGTCCTTCGGTAAGAACTATATACGTCCATGGCAATCAACGCACTGGCTGAGCGTGAGACTTTTATATACGCCGGTGGTATTTAAGAGTTTAAAGTCGTATTGTAGCTTTATCATCAAAGTATATTAGTGTTGAATTCAATACATTGTTATTGTATGGGAGGGGGGACGATGAAAATTATGATTGAATTGAGAAGCATTGGGTTAAACGTGTTTGGTTATAGGTCACAATTTTACGTTTGAAGAAGGATTTTTTTTACTGTTTTCTCAAACATTATTTTCATTTTCAAGGATAATTTCTCCTGTTGCTTGGTAATTACACAGAAACATGTGATCTTTTTAACTTGACCGTGGCTCAAAATTACTATCGCCAATAGCTCGCGAGCAGTTTCATGGTGCGGCTATAATATAATTCTTTCTTACTCGCGATTTTTTTATTAAAATATTGACAGTTTATAAAAAAAATTCTTAAGTATATAAAGCAACATAATTACGAACAATAATCATTTGATCCAATGTGTAATTAAGCATTCAAATCCAGATATTATGCCAAATATTAAGGAAATAATTCTAAGGAACCGAAGAGGTCTTTAATGTTAAATAGTGATGAAAAGAATTAAGGCATTAGAAAGTATGAAAAAAATTTTTTGAACTTGCACTGACAAATCACAATTAATTAATAAATAGACATTTTCCAAAACAATAAAAAGTGTCATTGGATTTTAATTAATAAGAAATTCATGTATTAAGTTTGAAAAATGAAAAATAAAATGTTAAAAAGGTAATCTCGAGTACAATAAATATAATTATTTTTTCATTAAAGATTTATACTAAAGCTGATGGGCAAAAAACCCCATAAAAGAGAATTAAATGAGATATAATCTAAAATTATACACAAAAACATTATCTGTTGCCAAAACTGCTGGAAGTTTATTTTTTATCAAGTCTGATTCGTTAAGAAATTATTATTTGGACTATTTTAATGAAATTGGAATTTTAAATTATTTTCCAAATTGGCATATGTTTTCTTAAAAAGAGATAGCTCATCATAATACAAACTTGAACAAAAGCTTTGTTCAAATGAATATGTAAAGTAAAGGCGTCCGTTCTATTTTTAATATTATTTTAAATTATTTTAGAATTTTATTTAAAAATAATTCAATTTAGTTCAACATTAAAATTTTTATTTAATTTTTGTTTTTAGTTAATCCTGTTTTCGCGACTCCAAAATTTTGATACATTTTGAAGCAATTCATTTTTCATTTCCTGCCAACACAAACAAACCAGCTTTTAGTTTTCATTTGACTATATTTAAATTCAATTTTTATACTGCCAGATAGTTCGAATAATCATTAAAAGTTTTTTTAAAATATTTTATCAAAAATAGCTTACATAAAAGAACAGAACTTTTTTTTTGTATGAAAATACTTTTAAATGTGTATATAATCTATTTTAAAAAACCTTCTTTTTCCTGTAAAATTTAAGCAACTAAAACATATCACTAATCGTCTGTTAAAAACCTCATATTTTCTCCTATCATATTAGCGAATCATTAACCAAAATTACTCCATTTTTATGGTTACGCAAATTTAAATAGACATCACTAACATGTTATTAAAAGGAATTGTGTTCATTTAGCTGCTTACGTCTGATAAATTTTAAGACGATGGGGAAAAAAATATGCTAAAAGGAAATAGATTATCTCATCCTGTCCGACAAAATGGCAGAAAGGAGGAAGTGAACATCTAAGAAGCAAGAATTAGAATCAAGTAAATTAGCTGGAGTAGAATTCTTGAGATTTAGACAATTTTCACGATGGTAAAATAGTATAACATTTTTATCAGGCAACAAAGTATTTATTCTAAAGGCACAATACTAGCGCTCTCTTACAACATTTTGATTAGGCAGGGTCTCGTTTAACTTGGACCAAATAACAGGTTCTAAGTCGAATTTATATTTTTGAACATTAATGTTTTTCAAATGAGTTGTAAAAATAGTCATTAAAACGCAAATGTTCAATCTATATACGTATAAGTACTTAAAGTAGGACCAATTATCAGGTTCTAAGTCCAATTTATATTTTTCAACATTAATGTTTTTCAAATGAGTCGTAACAATTAATATAAAAAAAAATTAAGTCAATTCCTACTTAGATCAACAAAGAAAAATTTTATTTTAGCTACTTTTTATTCAATAGTTACAATTAATATAAATATGTATATACATATGACAAATCACAACATTAAGTGGTCATTAATTTTTATTAATTATCATTAAAGTATCGTATTGTCATCCAGAACAATCGTGTAAATAAAATTTCAGTTTAACTGAATGCTTTAAAACGTGAGAAAAAAATCTTTTCAAGTTTTGACACAAGTCGCCAAAAATGATGCTAACTTGGCTGTATTTGTAATTCTTTCAATAATTTTTATTAATTATATTTAAATTACTGTATTGTCTTCCAAAATAATCATGTATATAAGATTTTAGCTCAATTGAGCGCTTTAAAATGTATTTTATTAACGATTGAAAATTCCACGAAGATAAATAAATAAATGTATAGAGAGTGTGAGCTAATAGGAGGAATTGAAAAATATAGTCCTTAAAACGCAAATATTCGATCTATATACGTATAAGTACTGCACATAATGTGAAAAATAAGTATTATATGCTCTGCCTATGTTACTATAAATGTAATTATCTTGCTATATTTAAGACTTGTTATCGTCGTAAATGAAGATAGTTACAGATGGTATAAGTCGTACACTTATTCAATGTTTTGCGTATGGATATAAGTAAAGTAAGTATACTGTTGATATAGCCCAATAAGGGATAGTAAGAAACATATCAATGATGATATGTAGAGCAATTTCTTCCTTTTCAATCAAAACTTCTCCAAATTTTTAAAAATAAATACTCTATTCATAATTCAGCAATTGCTATTTTTTTCCTTTTTTTTCTTGTCTTCGGAAATAAATATCTTCCACGCAGGGGTGTAGCTACCACTGTATCAGCCGTATCAATAATACGGGGCCCCGTAATGCAGGGGCCCCAACATATATGAGGGAAAATTGTTAATAAAGTAAGGGGGCCCCAAAAGGAGTGTTCCAGAAATTTTGACACGGACCCATTCAGGAATTTCTACTGAATTTTAATGCTTCCTAATTGAAGAATGTAATTACTACGGAGTTTTTTTCCCTGAAATGAAAAGCAATTAATTGCAAATGTAATAATCTCTTTCAGTAAAAATAGTTCGATATGAATACATTCTTCCTTTCAATATATCAGGGTGATTTTGTGAAAAGTAAATATATTTTTGTTTTTGGGTTTTGTTTCTTACCGTTGCGTCTCCATATAGCCCATAATAGTTCTCATTTTTTTTAAAAAAAATGTTTACAGAATACATGTTTACATGGAATATATATTTAGAACTTTTCATCGAATGAAATAAATTATTTTTTTCTGAATGTGTTTTCATTTGTCTGACATTAGAGTTAAAAATAATAAGAAGAAACTCTCTCTCTCTCTCTCTTTTGTGTACAGTGGGTGATCGGTTAACGAACACTTTCACGAAAGATTTTTGTGTTCGGATAACTAACACATATTCGGATAACGAACACTTTCAAGAAAGAGTTTTTGTGTTTGGACAACGAACACATATTCGGATAATGAACAAAACGAATTCTAACGAACACTTCTCGGCTCTGAAAAAAAATTAATATTAAATATTTGTTATCATTTTGCATGCAAAATAAGATCACTGAAAGGAGAAATGTTTAAAGCACGCTTGGTACTGATAATTACTAAATGAAACTTGAATTAACAATGAATTTTACGGTCATTCAATAATTATTATTATGACTAAAATCAATACACACTTAAATACTTGAATTTCTAAATGGATATCATCAATATTTTCTAATAGCTGACAAGTTATGGGCGAGTGGATTTGCTGACATGGCAAATAAATTAAGCGAATTCTTAATTTTTTTCAAACAGTGCAGACTATAAAATATAAAGGTGCCGATGACGCGCTACCGCCGTAAAAATACGTGAAATATGAGAAACGGACTAAAAATCGTTTTTCATCTCTCCTTAATTATGTTGCTTACCTACTAAACTTCTAAGTTATATTGAAAAAAAAATTCAATAGAATATTCATACACATAAGACCATCAGTTTCGGTTTTGATTTAATTTTTTTAGGGTCTCCAGAACGAATTAATCGATTTCACATAGAAGTCTGTGGTGAATCGATGATTGATTAACGAACAATTCGGATAGCGAACATAGTCTTGGAACGGATTATATTCGTTAACCGATCACCCACTGTATATCATTGTGCCACTCTATCTTACTGTTAAAGACAGGTTTGTACCGATAAACGTTTTAGAATCGCATGAATACGGCTTATCCCGAGCTTACAAAGGACACTTTTAGCTTGAAGAAGGTACAAAGAAAGATATATATTTCGAATATTTTTTCTAAAATAAACTTACAACACTTGACCTTATCTGGAAGCACATATGAGATTATCAATTTTATTCACATCAGTTTAAAATATGATCATTTTATTTTTTGTGATATATTTTGATAACAATAAAAAATTAAAAGCTAATAGATTTAATTTAAGGTATCCGACTACGTTCGGAACCGTGATTTTGCAAAAGCGTGTAAATGGATAATATTTTTGATATTTCGTGTCACTTAGATTAGAATGCATGTATAAAATTGTTTTAAGGACATTATGACAACAAAAATTATTTAAATACAATATTTTAGCAAAAAATTATCTTAGAATAACCTTTTTTCCAAATGTTCTCCTTTTGCAAAAAATGCTTCTATTGTATTACTATTTTGCCTGTATATATCTCAGATCTCTGTACAGAGGCTCAACTAGGATTTTTAAAAAAATTCAAATTATTTTTAGAGTTACAACCATTTGAAATAATTATCGGCGTATTTTCTTAAAATTTCTCCCATGTGTTTTCGTAAAACATGGATAAACCGACTTCCAAGTTATGCGTTTCAAAAATTCTACATGAGCCTCTGTACAGAGGTCTGAGCTATAGACAGGCAAAATATGAATACAATAGAAGCATTTTTACAAAAGGAAAACATTTGGAAAAAAGGTTATTCTAAGTTAATTTTTTACCAAAATATTGTAATTAAATAATTTTTTTTCGTCACGATGTCCTTAAAACAATTTTATACATATATTCTAATCTAAGTGACACTAAATATCATAAATATTATCCATTTACACGCTTTTGCAAAATCACGGTTCCGAACGTAGTTGGATACTTTAAAGGAAATTGAAATGAGAAATGATCCGTACTAAAATAAATTTTCGAAAACTACTTACTCCACTTTCTGTAATAAAGCCAACATAAAGAGGAGCAAGAAATCCAGTAAGGTTCGCTATGCAGTTTGTTAACCCCATAAGAGTACCTATTCAAAAAAGGTGTAAGTAAGTGACATTAAATTTAAAACAAGTAATATATAAAAAAAATATTTTAAAGTCAATTCCTCTACTTAGGCCAAAGAAGAGAAAAATTTTACTTTAGTTACTTTTTATTATATAATTACAATTAATATAAATATGCATATACATATGACAGAACCACAATATTAAGTGGCAAAACACCTTTTAAATTAACATTAAAAAGTTTTTAACCACATTAAATTTGTAATTATATTTTTAATTAAAATTTAATATAATAGGTTTGAATTTATCTTAAAACCAGGGTAAAAGGAATGCTGACGTCCAACTAGCATATGATTTTATTCAGGTTAAGTTAAAACTTCATCACAAATTTAACAAAAGCGGTTTTATTGGATGATGCTGCCATCTAGAAGAATAATATCGACTGTTAATTAATATTTGAAAAAAAATGTATTAATATCGAGTGTCATCCACTACGTTTAAAAAAGTGTATTTGAACTGGAGTGGATGAATAAAAAGTATTTTAATAACAATTGAAAATTTAAACAAGATAAATAAATATATATAGGGAGGGTGTGAACTAATAGTAGGAATTGATTAATTTCAAATTCTGATGTTCTAGCATTATTTAATAACATATTCGTGTAACAATGATTATACATTCTGGATATGGATTAACATGTTTTATAGTTTGAGAATTGAAAGATCTGTCTATAAAGTAATGGACTGGCTCTGTATTTTCCTTTGAACGCAACTCGTGTCCATACGGCTCGGGATCTATGAGCGCGCGGGCAATTGCTCTATCATTATTAAAGTCTCAGCTTTGAATAAGTGTACATGTACATTGCACCTCTTTTGTCGTAAAAATGCTAAGTTCTGAATTTGACTAGCATGTGAGCTTGAAATTTTTGGTGAAATTAAGCAAAACACCAACGGAGTGGTTAGAAATACTTACATAGGCATTCCGAAAAAGCTATTCTTCGTACGCGTGTGGACACAAAAGGTTCATTCAAGTTCATGAGGAAGTAGAGAAGACGATGAACTCGCGCTTTTGAGGGTTCAGCAACTTCTCGAACTGACCCAGATGTGATCAAATTGGCCAGATTGTTTTAATAAACTTTTGACTGAGTGCTTCAATGATGTATGAAACTATCAGCATCAACAAAGAAGTCGCGTAGAAAATTTTACGAAAGGATGTCAATGTGAGAAAATTTCTATCGAATGTTCCTTCGCGCAGCACATTCACTATAAAGCAGTTTTAGTCTTAAAAAAGGAACACAGTGTTATAAATTCCTTATTTTATTTTCCCCAAAATGAGATCTGTATTAAAATGAAGGGATTAGCCATTAAAAGTTCTTTTTTAAGAAGACAGCATATAGTTCTCAGAAAATGAATTGCAACGCGCATTTGACTGGAGAAAAATAGCAGCGAATCAATCTGTGATTGCCAATAGAACATATATCGAAGGAGAAAAACAGTAAATTTGTTGCAAACTATAAAATATCCTTTTTTTGTACCAGTTTCATAGCAAGAATCTGTGAAATCACTTCACTAGGTAAAAACTCATCTTTTCTCTTACCTTGTATAGTGTGAGTTGAGTTGAGTTGAGTTTGGTGTTTTATGGCGCAAGAGCCAGTTTTGGCTATACTGCGCCAAACATTCATAGGTCTGTGGTCTGAACGGGAAAAGAAGAAATTGGATGACAAGATGGAGGATCGAAAATAGAGAAGGATCACTGGGGTTCCCCGGGGTCGTGACACCCGTGTTTACCAAAGATAGTAAACCCCTTGGGAAAAGGAAAAGATCACTAGGGTACCTCGGGATTGTGACACCCGTACCCACCTAAAGAAGGTGAGCCCCCTGAGGGGTTGTATAGTGTGAAACTAAATCCTAAAAAGTTTTCTCAAGTACATTGAAATACGTTTAACGCAGAAACGCTTAAGACGAAATATCAGTTAACACGAAATAATACAACGGTCCCGACAAAAAAGTATGTATTTTCATGCATTTTTTTTCTAGCTTAACACGAAATGATATCCTTTCTGAGAATGAACAAAATATGGAAAACACTACATGTTAGGTATCTTTGTTGAGTAGAAATTTAAAGTGTTTAATTTAAAAGTTCTATTGCGTTATTTGAATGCTTAAGGTTCAAATTACATATAAATCTGATTAAGCTTTTTTTAAAGCTTGTTGTGCTTTTTTAAAAATAGGTTTTTATAAATGTGGAATACTTTTTCTTCCAAAATAACATAACAGAAAGCATAAAAAATTTCTACAAAAAGCTTACCAGAGAATTCGGGACTCATGTCAACGTGCGTAACATTAAATCCGGAATGCATGAATCCATTGAATCCCATTGCTAAAGTAAATAAAGCTATTATGATGTTCGGCTCGCAACCGACGAATCCAACAAGACCAACACAGATGGCAGGAACGAAAAAGGCTACAAAAATTTAAAATAAATTAGTGTGAAAGTTATACCTACATCAACCTAAGATATTTGTCCTGAATATTCATTTAAATTTGAGAATTGTACGTTTTCTTAACCTTTTCGTGGCCATTTTTTTCTCTTTCGAATTTCTCGCAGTTTTTTATGTTCTGTTAACAATTCAAGAATAGTATTTAAGGAAATATATTTTATTTTGATAAATTTTAAGTTTACATTTAAATTTTAGGGGTGGGAAGAATACTTCCCAAAGAACCATTCACCGTCATAAAGAAAATTAAATTTAATGCAGATTATTTGCCATGAAAAGAGATGAGAAGCCTGTTGCAATACCCAAGGGGACACCTGATTCTGCACACATGTAGCGGGCCTTCTTTTCTTGTCTCTTTCTGCTACATTTCCTATATTGCCTTTTGTTGGAAACCAACTTTGGCCCATGATTTCTCACACTGGATTTCTCACATCTTCCGGAACGGCACACTTCTTTTCTTGGAAGTCAGCAGGCCATCCTTTCCTTTTTCTTGAGGAATATCCGTGTATTAGCTGACGAAATAATGCTATACGAAAAGTTAGATGGTCTAAACTTCTGTTTCTCATGTTCACTAGCCACAGTATGAAACTATCTATGATGTTGTGTTGTGTTGTTGTTTCCAATCCCCTTGGAGCAGGAAAGCCTACACCAAGTCCATTTGACCATTCCGCGTAATAGTGTCACACACCAAGTCTTGCTGTTCATACAACTGTCGCAGGGAAATGCCCCAGCAGTCCAGAAGATGAGCAGGAGAAGCAGGGAGAGAGCATGGACAGGTAAAGAAAGACTTTATCCCCTGCACAAAAGTCATATGACGCAGGTGACCGCTTCTAAAGCGCGCCAAGGCCGTCTCTGAAGAGCCCTGGAACTCCTGCACTACTATCTATGATGGCAAGATCAATAAGAAAATAAAAGATACGTTGCCAGCCTTTTACAGATCTTATTATTTGGTATCTTTCTTTTCTTTGATCTAAGCGATCAACCCCTCCCATGGCATCGTTATATACAGCGACCGCTTTTGGACGAGGTACTTCCTTTTTAGTACCATCTTTTTTTGTCCGATTTACAGATGTCATAATCACTGGATTATGTGCAGTAACACAAAAATGTAGCAGGAATTAGTTTTCCTATCGTTTTAACAGCGAGGCCAATATATTATGATGGATTTTGCACTTTTCACTGGTGTACTTTGTAAGATCATATAGATAGGAAGTAATATTCCCAAGTCCCACGAAAGGGTTTAACTGTAAATGTTTCTCCATCAAAAGAAATAGACAAAATAGTTTTTAATTTTACATTATATTCAAGTGGTATAAATTTGAAATTTAGTAGAAAGAATTACAATTTTATTGAAAAATACGAAGACATGATACGATTCATACAAAAATCATTACCTTAATGGTTTTTACAATTTTTCTTGCTCGTAACCAGTCCATGTGGATGACGTAAAACAAATTTGTTTCTCAAAATACTAGAAAAGGCTAACTATTTATTTTTTAAGGAAAAGTTTTAAAATTTATGAAAGGGTTTTAAAATGCTACTCCTCCTACAATAATAGAAGTACACACATGAAATTAGATTTGCAAATACTTCAAGTAATGTATAACAAAAGTTAGTATGCAAGCACGGTTGATATACGTAAAATACTTTTTATTTCCAGAAAGCTTATTGAAAATTCCTTAAAAAATGTGTAAATTCTAAATTTAACTATTTTTAAAAACTACGTATTGCTTCGATTAAAAAAGCCGTACCAACTTTTGTTGCATGTACTATTAGCAACAGGTAAAAAAAATTTCAAAGCCTTAGGCACAGTAGGAAAAAAAGGCCTTAGAATTTTAAATGAAGATAAATGAGTTATTCTATCTTTCTGATATAAATCTGCTTAACGTTTTTAATTGCCACTGGGATCTAAAAAGAAAGAACATAAAAGTTATCCTAACTCTGAATTTTTTTTTTAAAATTTAGATCTTTCAAATTTTGTGAGAAAACAGGATATTATGTAAAAAGTAATTCAGGCAAAATAAATTTATTTGTATTTTTTACCTATATTTTTGTCAATTGAATCGGATTGAGTCCCCCTTAACGTATTATACCATCGACCAATTTCGTCAAATGAAAAGACATCGCTTAACGCTGTGTAGCTTAATCGTATCAACCCCTCTACATGGCCGAAGTTCACAGATATTGGGGCTCGAACTCATATTACGCGAGCTATGAGTTTAAGACCTATCACAGTTCTACTCAATCGTAAAAGAAGCACCATATGTATACATAGAAAATATAAAGAAAATAATTTAAATTTATATATACAATAGTATACGATATACTATGTATACGATAGGGTTTGTCTTTTCTATAGAATAGGCCTTGAGGTACATGTCACATGCTTGTATTCAGCATTAAAAATACTGAATTATATTTTGAAACCTTTGAATGAAATATTTGATTATATTTGGAGAAATATACCTTACCGAAACTGTTAAATGTCTTTCGAATTACATTAATCCTGAATCGACCGGACTTCCGTAAATAATCTGCCATGCAACTTCCTAATATAGCAAATACGGCTTGGGTCAAATAGGGAAGTGATGACACAATTCCATTCTGAAAATAAAGATGTGTATTCAACAGTTAGGGGGGGATATGAAAATATAAGATATATAATAATTATTTATTTCTTAGAATTATCTGGATGACAAAAGAGGATTTAATAACAATACTATATATTGTTTCTGATAAACAGTGAGAACAGAAGAAGCATTTTAATGTTATTTTTAAAATTGATTTCAGTCAAAATTAGCTTCTTGTTTGAGATTCTTTCTGTAATCTTACAAGGAAAATAAAGGCTAACATATTGAGAGCTCTCAGAACCTTTTCCGAAAGACAACTTCACAAATGAAAAACAATTCAGTTTTCAGCATGTTTTCCCCTTAATTATTTGTAAATTTCAAACAATAAAAAGTATTTACCAATATATATATATATATATATGTATACAAATTTTACAAAGTATCTAAGATGTGTAATTCAGGATTGTAAATATTTTAATAATATTTTTATTAACAATAATAATTATAACTTTTAACAATTAATATTAAAATTAATTAATATTAATTCAGTTCTTGATTTAGTACTAATAAAAATATATTCCGTGGGGAAAATAGAAATTAATCAATAATAATAACATGCAAGCAGAAATATTTTTTCTAAGTACGATCTTTTACATTTTATTTTAGAATTTCGAGTACATAACACGCATACTAGGAAACACTAAGAGCTTCCACACAAAGCACATAGAGTTTTCTACAAACTATAGGCAAAAACAAATAATAGTAGCCCAGAAAAATTTATTGGAACCAATGCAACAATCGTTTGCTTACTTTTCAACATGAGAGCTACAAAAATTGTTACACTTATGATACCTTTAGATCTGTGTATTCCTGTTTCATAAAACCCCAACGCATGAGGTTGGAGTCATCATTTAGAAAACGCCAAGTATTGAAGCCATCGTGTAGCAAATGCTTGGGGTTGAAGCCATAGTGTAGCAAGTGCATAGGATTGAAGCCAACATGTAACAGCCTGAGGGTTGAAGCTATCGTGTAGCAACCAGGAGGATGGAGCTATCGTGTAGCAACATGGAGGTTGAAGCTATCGTGTAGCAACCTGGGGGTTGGAGCTATCGTGTAGCAACCACCCGGGTTAGGAACCATCGTGTAACATCCGCTTAGGATTGGAGTTATTGTGTAAAAATAACATGGATTCAAGCCATCGTGTGGAAATAACCCTGGATTGGATTCACCATCTAATAGCAGCTTGCATGTTTTCGTCTGTTGAAAATATTGACCAATCATGAATTTCTTCAAGTTCAAGGTAAGGTGTTCGATTATTCTGTAGCAGCTGCTTGACGAGATCCTCATCAACGAAGGACAGTAATCCACTAAACTCTTCACTATGATAATTGTCGCTACCGTTGGAAAATTAGCTTTACCAATAACACATAATTTGTTTCCTGATGACTTCCGGCCCCATACACAAAATATAATTTAAGACGAGTTTTGATTAGCGTCACTCTGTGAGCTCAAAAACTTCATCAGGAACATTACTCCCATTGAGAAATAGAGGAATGAGAGAAGTCATCTTCGACTGCTCTGTATAACAACGTGAATGCAAACAATCGAAAAAGTCCTCGAGTAGCTGAACAATGCGATGTTAATATCCACTCACTCAATCAATCAAACAATCGAGAAATGTTAATTGGCACTTCCTAATCAACACATTACACACGTTAATCTTATTAACAACAACCAACGAGTTAAATACGCACTTTCATCTATTTCGCATATTAGCACTCGCTATGTTTAACATTCATCAATCATCTTTTGGCTTTGGCAGATTGAGAAGCTTACTTTCAAGAAAATTCTTGTATGTAAAACATGCATGAGGGGTGTTGAAATGAAAGTGATTCGAAGCGTGCATGCGAACTGTTTTCAATGTATTTTCGTGAAACAAATGCGATAGTTAAGGTGTATGTGCCAAGCTTCCCTGTGCAAGCAGATTTGTGATAATTGCATTCGTAAGAATATGGCATTCATTTAAAAATGGCTAGTGGGGATGCAACTGCGTCTAAACTGGATCAGCTGGCTGTAATAAAGTTTTTAACTCTGAAAGGGTGTAAGCCAGTGATTATTCATCGCAGAATGCAGGCTGTGTACGGGGACACGTATGTTTTGAAGCCCATGATATTGAGGTGGGCGAGAATGTTTAGCGACGGTTGACATTAGATAAGGGATTTGCCACCCCCGGTCAGGCGCATAAAGTTGTGACGCAGAAGCTGATTGCGGACATTGACACTGCAATCAAGGGAAATCAACGTCGAAACATTAGTGACGTCGCAAATGAGTTCAACGTTTCCAACGGTAGTGTTCACAATACAGGGTGTAACTAAACTCTGCGGCAAAACATTAAGGGGTGATAGTACACACCAAGACAAACAATAGTAAATAGAAAACTTAGGGCTCCAAACATCTTCCGAAGGAGATAGGTGCCATTAAAGTTTAGGGTCCAAAATTTCAAATGATTATAAAAAACGGAAAAATGGGTCGATTCGTTAGCGGTTTTCGCTAAAATTATTCTTTTTGTCAGTATTTTCTTGAAAAATAAAGTTTAAAGATAAAGCTAAAAAATGTTGATAGAGGGCGCTTTAGACTTTGGAGTAACGAACAACTATTTTTTACCATTATTTTTTGTATCACATTAAATGCTTTCAAAAGCTTAGACTTAAACTTAAATTGTGAGCTCAAAATCTGATTCGTTGGGGGTGGTTAAGCAGCACAAACGTAATTGTGTTCAGGAGGTGAAATTTGAACTCACCTCCTCCCCTATACACAGTTCAGTTATTCACGATCTTCGATGCTCGGTTGTAGACTAGGCAGCAACTACTACACACTAAACGTAAAATAAACGAGAGAGGGATGACAAAATTAAATAAAAGAGATATTCATAACAGATATGAGCAATTCCTTTCCCACAAAATACCCGATTATGCAAATCACCCGATTCGCATGCAAAGCGTAGTACATAAGGATTTAACTGTATGGTGCTAACTGTATGTAAGGCAAAGTTCTACAGCCAAGTGTTCCAGCCAACATAAAGGCTAGTATGTGGTTCCAACATGACGGAGCGCCTGCATATTTCAGTGCAGATGTGCGAAGTGCATTGGATACAGCATATCCAGGGCAATGGAGGGTGGGGTTGTCCGGTAAATTGGCCGGCACTCTCGCCTTACCTCTCCTGCCTAGATTTCTTCCTCTGGGGTCATATGAAGAGTCTTGTTTACGCAAGTCCCGTCGACTCCAACAAGGTCCTGGTAACAAGGATTGCCGTCGTGGCAGGCGATATCCGAGAGATGCCCGGGGTATTTGCTAATGTTCAACAGTCTATCCGCCGGCGGTGTGAGGCCTGCATCTTTGCTGGTGGGTGCTCTTTTGAGCAGTTTTTGTGACTCCGCAAGAAAATCATGCGTGTACCATTTTCTACGTGTCATCATTCATTCATAAGCAAGCACTACGTGCGTACATTAAACTGTTTCTTTTTTATTTTGAGCAGAGAAGTTGCTCATGTCTATTACGAATATTTTTTTTTCGTTATCCCTCTCTCGTTTATTTTACTTGTAGGAAGTAGTAGTTGCTGCCCAGTCTACGACACCAAGATCGGGAATAACTGAACTCTGTTAAAAGGGAAGGAAGTTTCAAATTCCACCTCCTGAACACAATTCCGTTTGCGCTACTTAACCACCCCCAACGAATCAGATTTTGAGCTCAAAATTTAAGTTTAAGTCTAAGCTTTTGAAAGCATTTAATGTGATACAAAAAAAAAAAAAAATGGTAAAAAATAGTTGTTCGTTACTCCAAAGTCTAAGGCGCCCTCTATCGACATTTTTTGAGATATCTTTAAAATTTATTTTTCAAGAAAATACTGACAAAAAGAATAATTTTAGCGAAAATTGCTAACGAATTGACCCATTTTTCCGTTTTTTTATAACCATTTGAAATTTCGGACCCTAAACTTTAATGGCCCTATCTCCTTCTGAAGACATTTGGGACCCTAAGTTTCCTATTTACTATTGTTTGTCTTGATGTGTACTATCACCCCTTAAAGTTTTGCCGCAGAGTTTAGTTACCAAGTAGTAGAGTATTGTTACCAAGATTCTGAAGTATCCAAAAGTTTGTTGCCAATGGGCCGCATGCTGCCTGAACACCACAAGAATTCAGCAAATGAGCCTGAATTTACAGCATTTCATGCGCTACAGGGATGACGGTGACGACTTTTTGCAACACATAGTGACAAGGGATGAAACCTGGTGTTTACATTTCCAATCGGAAGGGAAGTTCGTCAGATCAGCATGCAATGGAAACATTTCGACTCACCTAGACCCCAAAAATTCAAATCTAAGTGGTCAGACGGGAATGTAGTGTTGACGGCATTTTCCGATATGCAAGGACCCCTAGTATTGGAGTTTTTAACTGGTTCCATGATCGACCGACATAGTTGTTTGCGGACCAGATTCGTAAACTTCCCAATCAATGGAACGCCTGCTTAAACGCAACGGGTACTTTCTTTAAACAAACTTTGTATGAATTTCACTCATTAAATATTGTTATTTCTCTATCTATGTATTTGCCTCATTTCTGCAATTGCTCATCTTATGGATACACGCCTTGAATCACTTTCATCTGAAATCCTGCTATAAATAAAGCTTACAACTTAAGTACAGTTTTTATTAACTCAATCTTCTTTTTTCACGAAGGTAAGTGAAAATTAAATTTTAATAACAATCGCGTAATAAGTAAAAAATTTGTTTATTTGACTGGACTCTTACTATCAAATGTACATAACTCATTTCATAAAAATCTCAAGTGAACAAAAATGCACTAATAAAAAAGTAGTAACCTACCTTTTTGATATTGAAATGAAGAATACTCGCCAAATAGGTTGGTAATTCAGTGAGTAATGTATAAAAGCCCCAATTTTGTCCGAAATGAGTGAGTACCAAAGCCCACACAGAAAAAGATGTTAAAATGGATTTCCACGGGGTTGGAGATTTCTATATAAAAATGAAAGAGTTAGAACTCTACTTTTATTTACTAAATAATTTTATCAAGTTGTCCTTAAAGTTTGAGTATTTGATTCATTAAATGGTAAATATGTAAGTGCCTTTTTAAAACAACGAACAATACCATTTACAATGGATTTTAATAAATTAGAATACATTTAGGGAAAAAACACTGTAGATAAAAAACATAATACAACTATATAGAATGTGAAACACTCATTCTAAATTGCTGTACAACGTACTCTGGTTTTTCATTAGATGCTTGGTTTGTTGTAAGCTTTGATTATGGCTCTAAAGATATTTCCTTTTTCAAATGAGATATCCTTCATGGAAATCAAAACTTTTGAATACCGTAAAATCCGAAGTATAACGCGCACTTTTAACACAAAAAATAAAATCGAAAATTAAGGGTGCGTGTTATACGCCGGGTATAAAAATGAGAGTTTTTAAAGTATAAAAAAATGAGCCCAGGAAAAATTTGACTTTTACATAGACCGAAATACTGTTTATTTTTTTAAAAGAAAAGTGACATTCCTTATGCACTTAAAGGGTTGTAGTTCTAGAAGTATACCACTTTTTTCTAAGGCTTGGAATGATACCTCAAATAAATGACTTCAAAACATAAGAATTTCGTGTACTTGCATTTCAGGTTTCGGTAAAAAAAGAGTGAGCGCGTTATACGGCGAATATACCTAAAAATTAAAAATTATAGCTTGAAAGTACAAGTGAGCGTTACACGGCGGTGCACGTTATATGTCGGATTTTACGGTACATATCTGTTGTGAATATATTATTAAAACCTCACTTGGAAAAATGTTCACGTACACTTTACGTATTTATTATGCACTCAGGTAGGCATGCCAACGTTTCAAAACCACTGAAGTGCACTGTTTTACCCAATAACTTCTTTTTATCTAAATTAATTCGATGACTTCTATTGGTTGTTAAAAAGAATTTTTTTTAACAGGCTCTTAATTATTTTGTAGTATTTTTCCTTACATATGACTTTTAGAATTTCATTTCTGGAGTACAAGGAATTAAAAAGAAGAACAGATTAGAAAGTCTAAGCAATATTTTGAAACACTTACACATATTTTACACACACAAAAAAATGTCAATGTACACTTAATATTACTTACTACTATTCTATTTGGAAATTATTTTAATCGAAAACATATTGATAAAAAATGCAAGATCTGATACAATCGAAAATATTATCGAGGGAAAATTATTTATTCGCTTAAAATGTACTATTCAAAACTGTTTAGATACAATGATAAAAATGCAATGTCTTATTTACACAATGCATGAATTGAATTTGAACTAATTTGGATGTATCAGAACATGGATAAAGTAACAAATCGCGTCTTTATAAAAATTTGCAGTATATAATTTTTTAAAGAAAAATTAAGTTTATAAATCTCATAGCACATATACATAAAAATCTCATACTTGAACATTTGTATAACACTCTAAATACAAAATGTATTGCATAGCAATAAATGATACCAATACTAATATACCATGTTCAAGATTAAAATTTGTATGTATATTTTTCGATTCCTACTATTAGCTCACATTCTCTGCATATTTATTTATTTATCTTCGTGGAATTTTCAATCATTAATAAAATACATTTTAAAGCGCTCATTTGAACTAAATTTTATATACATGATTATTTTGGATGACAATACAGTAATTTCATTATAATTAATAAAAATTAATTGATTAAAACAAATTAGTTAAAGAACTACAAGTACATCCACGTTGAAATACTTTTTGGCGACTTAGCGACCATTTTGACGTGTCAAAACTTGAAAAGGGTTTTTTCTCATATTTTAAAGTGCTCATTTGAGCTGAAATTTTCTATACACTATTGTTTTGGATAAAAATAAGATGATTTAATTATAATTAATTAAAATTAATTGACTGAAACTAATTATTTTAAGAATTATAGATACAGCCACGTTGGTTTCATTTTTAACGACGGGTTAAAACTTTAAAAGATTTTTTTCTCACGTTTTAAAGCATTTTGAGTTCATGAACTGAAATTTTATATACACGATTGTTTTGGTTGACAATACGATATTTTAATGATCATCAATAAAAATTAATTACCACTTAATGTTGTGATTCTGTCATATGTATATACATATTTATATTAATTGTAACTCTTTAATAAAAAATAGCTAAAAAAAATATTTCTTTGTTGATTTAAGTAGGAATTGACTTTAAGTAGGATTTCTAAGTAGGATTTTTTTTATATTAATTGTTTTCAAAACTTTCAGCGTGTGGTAATACCTAGATAACGGTAACGGTTATACATTTACGTGGAACCTTAGAGATAGCTCTATTATCCACTCATCATAATAAATTGAACAGAGAAGAATTTGTTGAAGTTACATATAAAAATAGAAAGCAGTCCACATTAAATGCAGTGCAACAAAGCTGGTGGAGGGGTGGGTGGAAACCATTCTCCCACTTGATTTAGTTTCTGTTTACCTTTCATAGGAAAACGAAGAGAAAATGACGTCACATCTCCATGACAGCAAAGCCCGTCTTTCAACCATCTGCCGCATCTCGACAGAATGAGGAGAGAAGGGATATATTTCTTTAATAACAAGGATTAAGAGAATAATATTTTTAAGTCCGTTACATGATACCTCTAAGATAACTGCATGCGGTTATTGAAAGGAAGTTTTAAATAAACACTTGGAAGAAAGTAAGAAAAGGTAGAGGAGTTTGAAATAAGATCATGATGTGGTAATATCTAGTAATAAATACATTATCTTCATTTTATCCAATCTACATTTCTACCACATTGAAATGAACAATAAAAAACTGAACATTTCAAGACTGATTAGAATTTTTTTTGGATAGTTTTAGCCATTTTAGGAATAATTTTTCCCTACGATGAAATCATTATGCATTTTCTTTGCAATAAAGTTGAGTTCATAAAATAAAAAGATATATTCAATTATTTAAGTACTCACTTCCCAAGTTTTATTATCTTGTCCATATCGAATGACTTTAATTTCTTCTTCTGAAATGTAAGGATGTTTTTCTGGTGTTTCATATATGAATAATAACCAAAATACTGTCCAGATAACTCCCAAAGCACCTGAGAAATAAAAAAAAATAAGACTTAAAGCCGTTTTTAGATAATTCCGTTGAACTAAATGTGGCTCTTAAAAATATTTAACCAAACTGTAAAAGATAGTGAAAAGGTTCTCATTAAAGATTTTGTTTGCATAATATGTAGTGCGAGAATTTCTAGATTAGGCAGAAAATAATGTTATTTAATTTGTACGATAAAATTTTGCTGTGATATAATTTTGTTCAGAACACGACAACAATGCACGAATATATTTTTTGCATGAATTTGGAATTGAATGTTTGCCATCAGATATATGAGTCTGTGAATAGAAAAAAAAAAACGAGATGTGGTCAGAGATATGAACAATGAACGATTGGCGACCAAATCTGCCGAATGAGAAATACATAAGAAAATGTATGAAAGTCTGTGATTTGACAATGTGAGGCTAAATTTAGAGTTTCTGCTCGCGTTTTTGAGCATTTCCTATTGAAAAAGGACTTGATAAAAGACTTGTTAGAGTTTGCATAGTATATCTTTTATTTCTCCTTCCAAATCTTTCTTAGTAGTCACCCTTTCGGTATAGTGGTTAGTGAAGCTGACTGCGGGGCCGTAGGGACTGGGTTCGAATCCCGGATAAGGCATTGATGTTTGTGTTATAATCCTTCTATTCTTTGGGACGCGTGGTTCACGCTTGCGTCTATGTAATCCCCCGTGTGATACTTGATGGTGCTCTGGGTTATAAATGTTAGTCTTAGTTACTGGCGTTTAAACACGAAATTTCAGAAACAAAAGTTAACCTGACATGGATATTGTTGCCAATTGTATACATTCCGGTTCCCATTAATTTTATTTAAAAACCTGAGGGGCAGCTTTTTTGAAAGCACACATTGATAACCATGGACAATAAATCTTGAGTGAAAGAGGAGAAATATATTAGTTTTGACTTGTAAGTTATATGTATAAATATTTTGACTTTTGAATGTTTTTTGGGTGATAAAGTTCAGTCTGTTTCTTGGAGAGATATTCTATTTTGAAGTTTCTTGTAAAGGATGGAATTATATCTAATTGAAATAAAATTAAAACTCATCTGTTGTCAGGTAAGTTATCAATTTTTGATGTTGCCTTTGAAAATTTTATTGGATAGATGCCAGATTTTTGGGAAATACTGAACGTTACCCAAACGTATACATACATAAACAACTTTTTTCGAAATAAATACTCAACATTTTTACCTGGAATTTTTTATTTATTTTTTACTTAATCTCTGACTACATTCCTATAAAAACGATTTAAAAAAACTCAAAACAAATAAATCATGCATTTAAGAGTTAAGGTATCCGAAAGTACCCTAAAATCATGATTATTTTTTTAAAAATTGACAAATTGTTTCATGATTTTACTTTATTGGCCATTTTATAAGCTTTAAAAAAAATACAAAGTTTTTTTATTTTCCATTCACTAGAACAAAAACTACAAGTGTTTTAGTAAAAACAGATGCCATAATTTTACATAAGATACCAAAATTTTTAATATGTTTTACTCAAAATGTGTTTTTTTTAGGTATTTCATACGGAAACAGTGATTACTCAAAAGGTTTTTAAAATAATTTGCTGATATCTTGTATGTAGGTTTTGTATAACAGTAGAAGAGTTTTAACCTTCAGATTTATCAATCACTATTTTATTACAAAATTTACATTTCTTTATGTGAATATAATCACTGTTTCTTAAGCAATTTCATATAATAACTAAGATAAAGTGCTCTAGTTTTTGTAAAAATTAAAATATCTCTTATCCTGAAGGTCATTTCAAAAAGGAATAGCAAAGAAATACATCAAAATTGAAAAAAGTGAGAATTGGTTCATTTGCTATTTGTACAGAGTGGGCCCCATTTATGTGATTTTTTGTCAATTTTTACCCATTTTTTCCCATTTTAGTTGTAATAGTTTTTCTCCTCTTCTTAATTTTAGTCTTTTATTCTTAAAATGTACTAAATAAATCTAAAAACAGCAAAAAAAATTTCCATATCTTTTAAAAAAAGTTGTCGCAAGTAGTCGGATACCTTAAAAACAGAAAAATTTATTATATTTCTTTTACTACCTGTAACAGTTTTATTAAATATCTTCCTAGCACTTTGCATTCATGTCAAAAGCATCTTTGTACACATTTGTTAAATTTCATATAACAAAATGTAATAAATGACTCGTTAATGTACTTGTTATTTAATTATGATAAAAACTTCAAAAATGGAACGAATTTAAATGCAAAATGAAAATGAAAAATAAATATTGTTTGACTTCACTTCATATCAAGGCACAATGAAGGGAATTGGTGACGGTCCATGAGTAATCTGTCTGGAAGGACGTTTCCCGCTGTTTCCAGAGAAGATATCGATGAAGCTTTTGGTGTCTTATACCAGTCTACCATTTTTGAAAAAATGCTAGTTATGAAGAGCAAATGGTAATTACTAATTTATGAAGTAAGATTATATTGTTGGTACTTACCGAATATGTAAAATACAGACGGCCAACCAATATTGGCACTGATTATACCAGAAAGGGCAAATGAAAATACATTGCCCACAGCACTGCCAGTATAGATTATAGCCGACATACGACTTCTTTCTACCTTTGGAGCCCAGCGACCAATCATAACATTCATGGCGGGATAAGTAACTCCCTATATGGAAGAAACAAAAACTGAAAAAAAGAGGATGAACAAATGTAAATCGCAAGTAATGAGTTGATTTTTCCAACCTGGAATTCATAATTGAGAGATATTAAAAAAAGCAAGGGTTTTTTTTGAAGAGTTATTCGTTGTAGCATATGTATAAAATCAACAATAGTACACTAAATTGCAATAAATCTCGTAAAGTGGGCACACACACACACACACACACACACACACAGTGTTTGAATTGTATATTTTATAATTACAAAAGATAAGGAATATTAATTTTAAAACGGTAGAATTATTTTTAAGCGCAGCTACTTAAAAGCATTTAAAAATAATAAATTAAAATATGATACGGATTGTCTAATATATTTACAAATATGATAAATTTCATAATTACTGTACAATATGAAAGAGTTTTAAAACATAAAAAAAAGAAAAGAAAAAAAAAACCACACACACACACACAAACACAAATAATAATAAAAAAATGTATAGTAAAATTCCACATTAGTTATCATTGATACAGGTAAAACACAAAGTTATAAAGAGAGGTTTTTTTTCTCTATTATACATAATTCCAAAAATAAAATGCATTTTAAAATCCAAAGTAAAATTCAAAATTGTAACTTTCTCACCTCACCCAAACCTTCCATAACTCGAACAAAGACTAGATAAGATACACCTAACTCTGCAGCGAGCGGGGTCAATAATGTGAACAATGATGTAACTAAAACACCTATTCCGAAAAGCCACTTAGCTCCATATTTCTCAGCTAGAATTCCACCGGGGATTTGAGTGACAACATAACCATAGAAGAAGGATCCAAGAATTGTAGCCTGTGTTGAAGAGTCCCAATCAAAATCGCCTCTCTATAAGAAAAATTAATTTTATCTGCCACTCAAATTTTCTATAAATTTAGAGTACTGATTGTATATTTAAAAAAAATTCTTTGAAACAAAAATACATGATATACAAGTATAGAACAGTTGTTCAAGCATATCATTGCTTTTAAGAGATATGACATGTTTGCAGTGGCGTAACGGAGAACATTTGGGCCCCAAGGTACTTGGCGGCAGTCACACTTTGGGCCCCCTAGAACCCTGCCCCCCCAATGTGGGGTTTGCTGGGTGTACGTTATGCCAGTGGCTATTATACAAGGTGATTATAATTAAAGTCTCACTTCCAAAAGTTGTTAAAAAAGAACCACTAGTCAGAATGACTTTCAATTTGAATTGATTATATTTGAAAAAAGGGAAAAGTTATGTATAAGAAAAAGTTCAAAAGTGTATCAATAGATAATGCTTTAAGTAACATAACAAAAGTGGTTTCGGCTGCATGTGGCATTTTGAAACGAATTACGACGGTTTTGGCTGTAGTTGCACATTAAACCTACTGTAGGACTCCATGAGCATGATTATTTCTGTTTTTCAATGGGAAAAAAGACTTTCAAGTCATTCAACAGCTATTAGTGAAATACTCATCCATCGCGGAGTGGTTGTACCACATTGTATGAGACAATTCGGGTTTTAATTATCCTTGGTCCAAACACCGTATAAGAAGCAACAATGGAAACGTAAGCAATTCTTTTTCTTATGTCATAGTATTTTCACCATCTTCAAGTACATTTATTCCGAATTTAAAATCATTCTGGTTAGTGGTTCTTTTTTAAAGCATTTTGAAATTAGAAGTTTAGTTATAATTACCCTGTAGTTTCTTAGTTTGAAGGAATTTAATCTGGTACAGGTGGAAATAAAGGCTATAACAAATATGTTTATGTAAATAAACAATTACGCCGATTTTTTTTACTTGAGAAATAAAGCAAAATGTTTTCCACTATCAGAAATATTTTTTTAAGAAATTAGGAAAGTTAAGATAATTTTTTTAGACAATATTCATGGTTTTGCACCGTTCACACGGTAGGTCAAAGTAGAGAATAACGGTAGAGTCATGAGTTCGAGCCCTAGTACACTAAAGATTTGCCGTGCAGAAGGGCTCATGAGTGTTAAATCTGTTAAGTCTCAAAGTCTTGACGTTGTCATGGCATAAAAGTTTGGAGAATGGAATCCAGCGCAGATGTCTTCTTCCATCACTTGACCTTGATCCAAAACTTCGAGGTCTGTTGCCAAAAGTCTTCGCGTTTTTTCAGCGGGAAATCAAAGCCTAGCGTAAATTATTTCTGAAATGTAATGTTTAGGGGAATATACTTTCCTTCTCCTCGAACACATTATCTGGAATTGAATTGAATTCAATAAATCTTTGAAGGTCATATGATAAAAATCTACCAAACATCCCATGCTATGTTAAATTATACATATAATATAAGCCTATATTTCTTCTTGATCTTTAAACATTTTTCAGCAATTTTCGGGTTCATCAAGAAGTTTCATCTTTTTAAGGTATCCGACTACGTTCGGAACCGTGATTTTAAAAAAGCGCATAAATGGATAATTTTCATGATATTTAGTGTCACTTAGATTAGAATACATGCATAAAATGGTTTTATAAGGACATTTTGACAAAAAAAATTATTTAAATACAATATTTTGGCAAAAAATTAACTTAGAATAATTTTTTTTTCAAAATGTTCTTCTTTTGTGAAAAATGCTTCTATTATAATAATATTTTGCCTGTACATAGCCCAGACCTCTGTACAGAGGCTCAACTATAATTTTTGAAAACCTCACATTATTTTCAGAGTTACAACCCATTGAAATAATAATCGGCGTTTTTTTCTTAAAATTTCTTCCCTCTGTTGTCGTAAAACATGGATAAATCCACTTCTAAGTTATCTATTTCAAAAATTCTAGTTGAGCCTCTGTACAGAGGTCTGAGCTATATACAGGCGAAATATTATTATAATAGAAGCATTTTTCACAAAAGGAGAATATTTTGAAAACGGGTCTTTCTATGTTCATTTTCTGTCAAAATATTGTACTTAAATAATTTTTTATTATAATACTATCCTTAAAACAATTTTATATACATTTTCTAATCTAAGTGACACTAAATATCATAAATATTATCCATTTATTAGCTTTTGCAAAATCACGGTTCCTTACGTAGCCGGAAGTTCCTTTTTTAAAAAAATTGTTTTACCTTATGCGGAAATGAGCTGTTCCCCGTGTCCATGGGTGGGATTAGTTCCTTGCATGCTACGTCTGGTGATTGGATGTCTACAGGATCAGTTGTCTGTTGCACCATCGCCACCATGGCGACACTTAAGTTGACCCGCATAGCATACACGTTGATGATACCAAGAAATCCCAATAATACTAGCACGAACCGTTTGGGAATATCTGGAAAAAATAAGATAATTAGTATCAAAGGGTGTTGAAAAGTAAAAATCTTATTTTTTTTGTTGACAATTTAAGATTTTTACGTTTTCAAATGGTATAGATTTTAACCTTTCTAAAAATACCTTAATTTAACCTCAAGGATAATTAGAGGCCCTTAAAACCTATTTTTAACCCCCTAAGCGGTCTGCACGTAAAATCCCGTCATTCCAGAGATGCTTTTTCTGCCTTCAGGCAAGATTCCCAAAAGTGGCCGAGCCACATTCTTAAAAATAGGGCTCAACCGTTTTTGAGAACCCCACCTGACGGCAAAAAAATACGTGCGGTGCATTTTCGAAGCATCTCCAGAATGGCAAGACTTTAAGTGCAGACCGCTTAGAGGGTTAAATAATCTTTGAAGCTATGTCACGCCCATTTGAATGGCAAAAAAATATAAACAAAGTACTTCGTTTTTGCTTAAAAGTTGAACGTCTGACATAAACCAAATCATGTATCTTTTATTGTAAATTGAGTCTTTTATTTTTTTTTTTATTTCCATGTCGATTAAAAGTTTCACTGTATACATTAAAATCAATTTATCTCCAAATGTAAATTTTGATGTTCGATGTACCTTTTCTGATAAACTACTGTTCACAGGTATGTAAATTTTTTTATGATGTATTTATTATGATGGCTAATATATATTGAAATGAGCTTTTTGTTAAAAACTCTAAAATTTATTTAAAAAATTTCTTTTTGTGAAAAATAGGTCAAATTTCATCATGTTTGATAAAATATTTCATGAATAATTAAAAGATTCAAAATTAGCTAAAAGCTCATTTTAGTATAATGAGAAAGGTGTACTTTAATTGTGTGAAAAATTTCAATCATGTGCATATAACAGATTTTGAAAAAGATACATCGAAAACAGCCAATTCAACATTGTCGGTAGAGAGAGAGAGAGAGAGGTTTCCTACTCCCCTTAAGTTGTTAAAGACATTCACTAAACTATCCATCTGAAACACAAAAATAAGGCATTCCTCAGTGTTAAGGCATTAAAATTCTTCATCCATAAAATTCTTCGACTTTTAAACTCATCTGTGTTTTTCAGTTGTCAATAATTTGATTTTAATTCATCTCCTTCATCCGTTATAGAAATAAATCGATCTTCTTTTGAAGAAAAGAGCAATATAAATTCTGTAACACTAACAATTATTTATTCAAAATCAACATTATGATATTTTACCATAGAAAATACTTTTATTTTTCTGTGTGTGTGTGTGATTTCCTTTTTTTATTGAATTGTAAGAATTCTAATATCGAACTAATTTATAATTATTCCCATCACACACATCTTGCTTAGTTGCTTAGTTATTTGGAGTTTTGATTATCAATCGTGTGGGAAAACGAGAATTTAAACTTATTTCGTTGCATCAGATAATTCGAAGTACTAAAAAACGCATTTGATTCTAAGATTTTATCAGTTTTTTGCTATATTTTAAGACCTTTTTTTATTTATTATTTATGGAATGATTCCGAAAATAATTAATATAAAAAATGAAATAATAAGAGAGGCTTGAATTATTTTGCTTCCAATGTTCTTTTAAAGGAAGAAATATTTTACACATACTCACGTTCTGATCTGTAAAATAAAATAAAGTTAATTAAAAAAAATTCTAGGTATATTTTACATATTTTTATAGTTAATTACTTAGGTATAATTTAATTTACTAAATTGTAAGTAAAATATAAAACACATTAGCGTTTTAAATAACATGCCATTTTAACATAGATAATTAATATTTAGCAATCAGGTCATATTCTTTAGAAGTATGTATAGTATTTAAACTACTCTTCTACCATCATTTTGACTATTTACACATTATGAGCAAATGTGAAAGCGTCTATATATATATATATACCAGTGTTTCTTAATGTGGGGTTTATGCCCTCCAAGGGGAAATTTTATTCTAAAGGGGGGCAGTTTAGAGAGGACTCATTTAGAGCATAAATGATCTATTTTTTAATAATATAGACAATTATAAAAATATTTTTCACCACTTGTTCGTATACTATGAGACAAATTGCAATAAAAGTATTAAATATCTGCCCACATAACAGCAAAATATTCTTTCCAAACACAGTCGTGATATTTGTTTTGAAGGGTACGAAATAATCAATCTAGGTTTCTGTAGTGTTTTGCAATATAGTTCATTTTTAATCGTTGGTGTGTGTTAAGGTATCCGACTACCCTAAAATCATGATTTTTTTCGAAAATTGACAAATCTGTTTTATGATTTTATTTTATAGACCATCTTATTAGCTTAATAAAAATACCAAGCTTTTTGTTTTCCATTCACTAGAACAAAAACTACAAGTGTTTTAACTAAAGATGATACCATAACTTTACACAAGATGTCAAACATTGAGATGCGTTTTACTCGAAATGTGTTTTTTTCGAAAAACTGAAACGCGGACAGCGATTGCTCAAAAAGTTTTGAAAATAATTTAATGAAACTTTTTGTAAATGTTTTGTATAACAGTATAAATATTTTGTTCTTCAGATTTATCAATCACTGTATTATTTGAAAATTTACAGTCCTTTATGTGAATATAATCACTGTTTTTTTTAAGCATTTTCATATAGTCACAGATAGAGGGCTCTAGTTTTTGTAAAAATTAAAATATTTATTATCCTGAAGGTCATTTCAAACATGAATAACAAAGTAACACATTAAAATTGAAAAATTGAGAATTTGTTCGAAAAGTTTTTGTACAGAGCGGGCCCCGTTTATGTAATTTTTTGTACATTTTTATCAGTTTTTTCCCATTTTAATAATAATAAAAAAAATTTCTGTTTTCAATTTTACGATTTTTTGCTTAAAATATACTAAATAAACCTAAAAATCACAAAAAAAATCCCCATATCTTCATTTTTTCAAAAAAAGTTGTCGCAAGTAGTCGGATACCCTAATTCAAAATAAAAGACTGCAAAATTGTTATAAAAGTCCCGTTGTGTGTATGTGTGTGCTTAAAAAATACATCAATGGAATAAAAATATTAGTGGTATATGAATGGTAAGTAACTTCAGTTGGTAATTTTTATTAATTTCATTCTTAGAAGCATCATTTTCCAGAAACATTTGTCATAAGGTTTTCTTTTCTTTTCTTTTTTTTTTTTTTTTTGTATTTTGCATTAGGTATTTTAATACGCACATCTTTAACCTACGTTTACTTCGGTTTATATTAAGTTCTTAATTTTTTTTTGGAATCCATAGTGAAATAAGTGGTACAAGTGATAAGAAAGTTCGTCAGTATTGGGAGAAATATTAAATAATATTTGGTTTCATACCCGGTGTTTGCAATGAAAAAAGTTATCTTTTTATCTTTTGTGCCAACAATACTTGACCAAAGAATCAATAAAGTGTGGTCGACTTGAAACGAAATCGTAATATCCATATGAATTCAAACTTGAATTACTTTCAAACCATAAAAACAATTTTGAATAAAAAAAGAGTTACATTTAACTCTCTATTTACTTTTCATAACGCAATTGCCAATCGTACCCTTGAGGCTAGTTATTATACTTTACTACTCAACGTCAAATTTAAAAAAAAGTTCATACTATTAGGAAGAATTTAATCAAAATAATCAATATCAGTTTTTCTTGAAATGTTCTGGTGAAAGACGACTAAGACATCAAAACTATGCCTCTGAGTAACAGCACTGTTAGCAGAAGAATAGACGAAATGAAAGAGGATATTGAAATGAACTGTCTCAAAGAATCGCTGGATACTTCATTCGTAACTCAGCCGAAGTAAAATAGAGGAAAATATGTGGTGCACTATGAGTACCAATGAAATTTAAAGGTAAAATGTAGTGACCATTGACTCAGCTGTCTTCAGACTTCCAAAAAATATATATATGCTGGTTAACTTCAGTTGCTTATCACTTGACAACATCATTTATGTAAATATTAACTACTCAAGTAAGAAAAGTTTTAAAAATACCTTTAAGAGGAAAAAACGCTATTTTTTAAAAAAATTTATTCAATGAAAATACTGCAATACTAATGTATTTTGTTTGTGTTTCATTTTAAATTTTGCGCTTTAAAGTGTTATCAGAGTAAAAATTGAATACTTATGAATTCAAATACTCCTTTCTTTATTTTATTATATGTTTTTTCCTTTTTTAGCAAAGAGTGTAATAGAAAAACTATACAAGACAAATACTCAGGAGAAGGCTTGGTAGGCTTGAAAACTTGAAAGTTAGACCAGATTTAATAAAAAAAAAACGTTAATTAATTACAAAATATGCATTTAATGATAATGTTTAAGCTAGTGCTGAGTTATTTACTCACTTGTTATTTCAGACTATTTCTGAAATATTTTTTTAATAACGCTTCGGGATTATTTCAATATTTAATTTATGAAATCTGTAACCACTGAGCAAAAGAAAAACAAAATACAAACAAAACCACATAATTTTAGAGGCCCATTTGACTTTATATGGAATTATTTATTAAAAAATATTTTTGATTTGAGAATTATTTAAAACGCATGTTGCTTTATTTTTGTTTGGTGTTACTTTTAACGGGTTAATTTTTAAAATACGTTTATCGGAAAAAAGTATTGTAACCAATTTGCAATATTTTAATTTAAGTATCCTGGTAAAATATTTTTGGAAATATAATTTTTTATCATAATTATACATAATTTTTCTAATGGAAAGAGCTGATACAATATTTTAAAATTTCTCAAAATTTTCAAGATAGGATATGTCGCATTGTATTTTCTTATTTACCTGTTGAGTGGTGTATATGTGTATTTTCCAAATCTAAAATAAAGAAAGATTAAAAAAGAAAGTAAAGAAAATTCGAATGAGAGTTCTATCATACATCCAATGTTTCATTTTCATTTGAAATCGAACACTAACATTAGAAGAAAGATTTTCCCTATAACATAATCTTTAAAAAAAGGATTTTGAAAATAGTAATTCGAATTATGTCTGAAAGAATTTAAAAATACTCATGCTACTCATGCCATGTTTACTAAAGCTACTTATGCCATATTTACTAAAGCTACTCCGGCCATGTTTTAATTTATGAGGTTAGAAATCTTGCATTAAACAAGAGCTTACAATGAGTTTACCAAATATATATAAGAAGCTTATTCCATTCAAATGTTAAGAAATCAAACGAAATGTGGCCGAATTTTTGAAATTTGCCCAAGAAATTTTCAAAATAAATATGAAAAAACGGGGAAATTTTCTTGATGGTTTGATGATAATTAATGTTGATCTAATGCAAATAGCTTAAACCGGTGGAACACGACACAATAATGAGCCTAAAGAATATCCTAAATATGTCATGAAAATTTTAATCCTTATAGTTAGATCATATTCAAAAGCGTTCTATATAAGGACAATAGGATTTATTTCTATTACAAATTAGTTTTTCTTGAAATGAATAATAGAAATATATTATTGTTATGAAAATTGTGTTCATAATATTGTACAAAATACTTGTCGCGAAATATGCGGGTATGTGCATACGGCAAAAAATTACATAAAAACGGCTTAGTAAGGTGATAAATTATCTTTCTGCTAAAATACTATTTCTTCAGTTTTATTTTTCAGTAATATAATTAATCTTTAAATAAATACACATTTATTTAAGCAAATGTTAAATAAAATAACACATTTAGAATTGAAAAAGGTTTCGAATTCCCCATAGCAGTTTAGTTAATTTTGTTTTCTTTTGATTGTTATAGTAAAAAAGCATTTAATACTCCTTTAATTCTAGATTTCCTTATTATTTTGAAACAAAAAATTATAATTTATAATCCAGAAAAGATAAAAAATGTTCCATAATCATAGATAATTATACCTCCCCCATGAAAAATACTTATCTGTTGTTATTTTTGTATCAATAAATACGAAAGATATGCAGTTTTTTGTTGCTTCATTACTCATTACTTTTACAACTCCACAGATAACACTGATAGACAGGGAAAAGATAAGATTTCAAGCAATGTAATACATCAAAATAAATAAGGTACGTTAAAATATTTTGTATTTTCTTAGTGATGAAATCATACTTAATCTATCTCAAAATTATTTTATTCATAAAATATACCATTCAACTGTTGGAATGATAAAACTAAACAGAGGATGTTGTTCAAAAGTATTTTAGTTTACCTGGGATGCAAGACACTTCCAATCCATCTAAAAGACAATATGAACTTTTAAATAATGAGCTTATAAATACAGGAAACAAGTTTGTTTCCACAAATTGTTAAATTATTTCATTTCATATAAATTTGAGGTTATAATTTTGAAGTAACGTGATCTACTCTTAAAAATAAGTCCTTGAGTATTTTATTAAACATTTACGTATTTGATCACGCAACATGATAATGATGTTTTTAACATGATAATGATAAATACAAACAAGCATGTATATTGGTAAATAAGTTATTTTAAAATTTTTATATTTCTGTTGATGTTGTTGTTTCTTATCCCTGATGGTGTAGCTCAGCTAATATTGTGACGGACTCACGCGTCTTTTCATTAACATATCCTTTGGGTTCTTTGGGGCCAGAATGAATAGCAATTCTTTTTCAACCAAACCAAGAAGTAAAGCATAAATGAAAGAGGCAAATTAGGAAGCTCTTAAATATCAGAAGTTGGAGTAAGCGGGGTGGCAATTTGGGGAATGTTATGATAGTCCGTGATTCAAGTGCGAAGAGTTTTTGAAACGTTAAGTGACAGCCAACAGAAGTTACCCGCGACAGAGAGCCCTTAGGTCAAGGTGCATACCATTGCACTCCAGTGAACCGCAACTTCAACTAGGATCAGATTGATCGCTACTTCATTTGACATTAAGGTAGGAGTGACTATTTAATATTCGGATCTGTAATAACATTAGAATTGAGCTTAGGAGAGTTAGTTATTCATAGTGGTCCGGGCTATGCCATTTCGGTATTATATATATTGTGTGTTTAGCCACCGTAGATTCTCTCACACATATTATTATTATCTAATCTGTTAGAGGTTTAAGTTTAAAATTTTAATAAAGTCATATTAATATCATGGCAGCTTCTAGTTCTTCATTTATTCCTACACCTCTAGCTCATGCTGATAATCAAGGTGAAGGGAACCCGAGGGGGGCGTCCTTACACTATTTCTTGTGTCATAATATATTTCACAATACTGCGGCGAATATCTTAGTTTTTGAAATTTTTGCTTTTAAATGTTTTGGATTTTTAAGAATTTGGATAATTCTATTTTAGCCTACCATTCTGCAACAGGAAAGAAATTGATACCATCAAACCAGTTTAACCTCATTTTTTGGTTCAAAGTCCGAGGTTGCACTAAGCTAATTTATAAATTTTTAATCTAAATTTAAAACTTTGTTATTTTTATATTTATGTTCGCCATTGTGAATTGGAATTACGATTTTGTACTTGGAGATTCTAATACTTTCCTATTTTTTGTGACCCATTGTTGTTAAAAACTAAATCTGACTTAATCGATCTTTCTTTTATTGAAAACGATAGAAACATGTTTACTTTAAATTTGAATATTTTCAAATCATCGGTTGCTGATGAAACCTTATATATTTAATATGTTTAAACTACATGTTAATAGAAAATGACATTTTTATAATAGAATAGTAGTGAACATTTTTATTAATTATTCTTCACTCAAGTTTAATAATGAATAACTTATAAATAAACTTTTCAGAATGAATTTCATTAAAAATGTCATAAATGCAGGAATTCAGGTAAGAACACTAGAGTTTATCTAAAAATACATACACACCTTCTGTATGGTTTCTAAATAAACAATGAAACGAAATCGCGAAATTTGGTGTTTATCGGGTCTCTATCAATTTTGACGATAAAATTATTTCTAAATGCTGATAAAATATACAAAGAACGTAACAAAAAAATTACTCAAAAATTAGTCTGTAAAAATTCAAAGAGAAAAAATTTTTCGAAATACTATAATTCTTCATTAAGATATACTATATATATATATATATATATATATATATATAGTCGCTATTACGTGTCTCTCTAACTTTGCAAACTATTTAAAAATGAAAGTGATTTAGGATAAGTTTTGACAAAATACGAAAATCAAATTTAAAGTACTTACTCGTATATACACAAAGTAAATAAATCCGATAGGAGGATCAATAATAAGTAACAGATAGAAAATCTTTACAATGTATGTGTCTTTACTATTTTGTTTTGGACTTCGGTCTCCAGTTTTTTTGTAAGAAAATATACATTTTGATTTGAAAATTGCTTTTACCAAATAGGATTTACGTACATTATATAGTTTTTTTTAATAAAAAAATATGTTAAAAACATTTAAAAAAACACTCGGTGCAAAAAAAAAAAAAATGAATATATATTGAAATATTAATTTAATAATTTTAGACAGGCGATCACAAGACACCTGTGAAACTCCTAAACATGATAAAGGCATTATTAATTCATAATGCTAAACTTTGTATATATTTGAGTATAGAAGACAGAAGAAGA
>BMAV01019473.1:150109-212579 GCA_019973955.1 Trichonephila inaurata madagascariensis
ACAGGCACATCACTCACTTTAATTCCACGCCACATCAACTGGAGGACTTTATGTCATGACAGGTTTAACGTGCATCTGTCCTTCTATACCAAGGGTACTCAACCGTTTTTTCTTCTAGGCCGCATACATATGTCAGCTACTTAAACGGTTTCATATGATTACGAATAATATGACAAATTTCGTAGGATGTATTTGTTACCACTGTATTATCACTGACAAAACACTGTGTTGCTGTTGCAAAGATTATTGAAGAAAGCCTATTTATCACCTTTTGAAAGAGATCTTCGATGAAAAGTGACATTGAATGATTTCTGTTTATTGGTATTTTTTAAATACAGCACTTTCTTGACAAATCAAACAATTACTGATCCATGTTTGTTTTTCACTACTAAATAATCAACCTCCCAATCGTCTTGAAACGACTTATTTTTTTTTGGAATATTTTTCGCATGTAAGATATGAAAGATAGTTAAAAATTAGTTCCACCCATGAAATTGTCGCTACTCCACTGTTGTCTGTTATCACTAATCGTAACCGTTCCAAATAGAAAAAGAATATCAATTCGTACTCGTACGACACCAACAGCATAAAGCAATGTTGATATATCTGATTTCTTGACAAAGAATTTCCCATCAAATTTTTAATACAATGTTCTTAAATAAGTAAATTTCTTAGGGCAGTGGGCCATATATATATGATCGGGCCATTTAAAAAGGATCGTTGGGCCGCAGGTTGATTATCGCTGTTCTATACGGTGAGAGAGTCTTCAGTGATTTCTCGTCTCGAACCCACAAATTGACCTTGGAAATCCCGAATTCGTGACGTATCATGTGACAGCAGGCGCCTTAATACATTGAATCTAAATATTTATTACGATAAGACTGTGTTGTAATAATCTCTTCTTCAAAATAATGAAAAAAATCTTTAAGTTAAATTATTATTAATTTTTAAAAGAAATGGGAATGTAACTCATATGGGCTAATGGAACTATTTAGAATAAAACAAAAACATCAATTTTTCTATTTTGGTGGAAATAAGTAGAATTAAAAATAGTAAGATAAATTTTAAATAAGTATGTAGTACGTTATATACGCATTTCGTCTTTCTATACGCTAAAAAAAAAAAAAAAAAAAAAAAAAAAAACGACGCATTAAGGAGTAGCCCGATTTTAATAAAATTTTTTAGGCAAAGACATTTGCACCGAGCATGTAAATGATTAAAATTTGGTGTCCAATGAATGAAGAGTGGGAGCTACAGCACATCAGAAGTGCACACTCAGCAGGGGCCTTTAAGAAGCTATTCTCGATCTGATGATCAAAATTTCTGTTGCATTGCGATTTAGGATACCTTTCAATGACTGAAAAAATGACTCGCCGCAGGATTCGAGTTCATTACGAGCAACTGCCAGTGTTTGGAAGAGGTCGTATCATTGGATTGAAAGAGGCAGGTTGGGAAAATCGGAGAATCACTCGTCTTACAAATCGAAGCGATGCGGCCATTAGAAGATGCTGGCAAGAATGGGTGGACAGTGGCAGATTTTCGAGTCATGATGATAGCGGTCGACCTAGGGCCAGAGCAGATCGGGAGGACTGATTGTCAGATCAGCTGTCACAGCGCTTAATTGTCATTGTTATAAACCATCAGACGTACGATCCGCACACGAGTGTCCACCATGACCATTCACAGACGGCTGACAGAGCGAAATTTACGCTCATACCGACCGCTACACCACTTGCTACTCACGCCTGCACACTGTAGATCTAGATTACAGTGATGCTTGTCTCGATCAGTCTGGAATCATGCTGACTAGCGACGTATAGTTTTTAGTGACGAATACTGCGTCCAACTATGTCCTGACAATCATCGAAAACGTGTCTGGAGACGCCCACGGCAGCATGCCCATCCTGCTTTCACTATTGCACACCAGGCCTCAACCAGAAATAATGATCTGGGGTGCCATTTCTTTTGACTGCCAGACCCCCTATGGTCGTAATTAGAGGCACACTTACAGTGCAGCGGTACGTCGACGACATTTTGAGGACTGTTTTGCTACCGTTCATTTTCAATACCCTGGACTTATTTTTCAGCAAGATAATGCCAAACCACATACATCAGGTGTTTCTACGAACTGTCTTAGAGCTTTTCAGAAACTTCTTTGGCCAGCGAGATTGCCAAATCTCTCTCCATTCGTGTATCTAGGATATGATGGGAAGGCGACTGCATCTACCAGGGAATGTGGATGACCTGGCCCGACAATTGGAGCAACTTTGGCAAGAAATACCGCAGGAGACCATCAGAGTGCTTTATCATTCTATGCCACGTCGTGTGGCAACTTGCATTCAGGCTAGAGGTGGATCAATACCTTATTGAGCTCGTTAGTGTGTAACTATGTAACTCTAAAATAAATCATTCAATTTTTCTGAAATTTTATTTTTTATTCCGTACATAAGGTTTCTACTCACCACTTTTTGTTTCTATCAGACAACTCGTTCTTAGTGCGTCGTTGTTTTTGTTATAGGGTGTAGTCCTCTAAGGAAAATTTTATCAATCATGTTGTATGATTATAAAGCTATTTTTTGTGGTTGAGCCGTAATTTATTTTTATGAGAATTGCTATTTAAAATCAAGTGAAGTAGGCAGTCAGGGCAGAGGCTGGCAACTGTTGTTATACTGAAGCTAAAGTGTTAGTGATAGAATAATTGAAGCTACTGCAGTTTGAGTAAAAGGACTAGAAAATCAATTTGGGGAGATTATTATTGCTGCGGAATTACTCGTTAAAGTAATTAAATTAATTGATATAGATATTTAAGTTAGTAATTATAAGCAGACTTACTTTAGGTTAAATTTTGATGGTAATTTGCTCGTCAAAAATAAAGTGTTTGATTATACTAAAATATCTCATAATTGTGTACACACACACACCTCCACGGACGGAAGTCAGCGACAACTTTGAAGGATATTCTTATGAAAAGCATTGAATATAAAATTAAATGAGTTTGGTGCTTGTACTTTATCTTATAAGATTTAATTTCAAAACTGGAATGCGCATTTATACAATGTACATTTTACCCTTTTTGATCAGGTATGAAATGATAAAAAGATTTGTTTTGAAAAACACAACGGAGATAATCCTTTGTACCTTTTTCTAAACTAAGCAACATGATAAGCAATTTCTCGAAAAGTTATCAAACAATAAGAAATATTTGTTTGGTTGCTGTTTGTTCAGTTAAGTAATATGTTTTTATGACTTTTGTAAATATTTAGACTGGGTGTATTCTAAATGTGGAGGAAAAAGATTTAAATACAATGATTAATTCAAAACAGAGTTTCATCTTCTAATTTTTCAGATGCGTAATATGATAAGATAGTAAATCAATTAATAAGAAATTAATATATATTCTTGTAAGTTCAGTTTACGGAATTGTTTAAATTGGAACATTTTATTAATACTGCTACCAGACATTTTTTTTTGAATAACTCTCTCTTAAATATGCTAAAAACTAAATTATTTATATTGAATTAAAAGAAATAATAAATTAATTAAAAACATTACTGTGAAATTTCATGCAAGGATATATATTTGCTCTTAAAGTATCACATTTCAGATATCAACTTTATAAAAATAAAGGTACGATGAAAACGAATTTAAACTTTATGAAAGTTTTTTTTTTTGACAGATGTAGCAATATTTCAAACACCTGTATTGTTTTCCTGATTAACACATAAGCAAAATAAAAAGAGATTTGAAAGGCTTACTATTTGCAATAGAAAAATAAAAATAAAATGTTATTTGAGATTCATCGTATCATCTAGAACAGCGATGGCGAATCAGTGGCACACGTGCCATTGATGACACGTGACGCAATATTTTTGGCACGTCAGTAATCAAAATCGTTTGCATTTTATTTCAAAATTTTAAACTTCTTTATTAATTACTTACGGAGAGGCGGGCAGCACACTCGTTTGTTATTGTCTCGCCTTAGTTACGTCGTGGACTACAATTTCTTATGATGCAAAGTTTGTCTATGTCTTAACTGTATTTTAGAGTTAATCTGTGTTATATTTACTATTTTTAAAACTGTTAACTAACAGGGCAAGTTCAGCAAAAGAACAAAAAGTTCAAAATAGTAAGTGCAACAGATAATTTCAAAGTTGGTGGACCGAGAAACATAGCATTATTAGTAAAAGCGACAAAGCGGTGTGCGATTTTTGTTCTGGAATACTGGTATGCAGAACATCGTCTGTAAAACGGTATTTTGAAACAAATCACAAGCGCTCTTGTCAAAAAAAGTGAACCACAGCAAAATTAATTAATTGCTAAGAATCAGTTTGGCAGATGATTTAAATTCAGCATGTATTCTACAAAAATTAACATCTTACAATCCTAATATAAGTTATTTGTCATCCACACAATCTGTAACATAAGTCATACTAATGTTACTTCAATTTGAATTGCACGTATGACTAAAACATTTATAACTATACAGTGCAAAAGGTATTTTTTTTCTTAGTAAATAGTTTTGTTTTGTTAGTACTTAGTTTTATTATTTTCCCAATAATTATGTCAAAATTATTTGACGGCATCTCTATACCTCATTAAACACTTCTTTAGAAAAAAGGCACGTTAATCTAGGATATCTTAAATTCATCAATGTAATTTCCATTAATTTATCTGATAAATAAATTCTAGGAAGGAACAAATGTTTTAATATTTTTATTTCATAGTTCATGCAAAACAGCCTTATATATAAAGGCCATGAATTCAACTTTCTTAGCAGGAAAAGAGTACATGACAAATTAGATTTTTTTAAAGCAAAAGGTAATAAAATGAAGTAATAACTTATTAGTTATGAAAGCTAAAGGAGGTCTTAAAATTCATTTGTGTTCTCAAATATTTTTTAAAAGTGAAACTTTTTCCATTTTTAGTGGAGATGATGTAAACAAATTCCTCCTATTAATTATTTTTTTTTCTGCAATAAATTCCATGATTACTCAGATACTTAAACGGCGAATGAGTAAAAAAAACTTTAAAAAATAGCTAAATAATATTTAAAAAACATTGAAATGTCTAAACGAGAGATATATCAAAACATATGTTTTAAAAAAAACTTTTATAATTTTGTTAATTTTTTTCTAAAAATTAAAAAAAAAAGAATCCTTTGTTTGATTTCTTATGCTTTATAAATAAGAACAAATTTTTAAGGAACGAATAATATTTGAGAAAAATAAAATTCGTATAGACGAGTTAAGAAAAATCAAATGATTCTGTATATAAATTGTAATGTGTTATACAACGAAGTTTGGTATTAAAAATAAATATTCAAATTTCATTAAAAGGAGACTTTAAATAAGTTTAATGATAAGAGGAAATAGTAAAATAGAAAGAGAGAGAGAGAGAGAGAGGATATGAAATATACTGTGCCCAATTGAACCATTGTATTTGCAACAATTATAGCACCCAATTGTTAATTATTAAATAAAGAATAACTTAATTTACTAACTTTGCGTATCGGAAAAATATTTTTGCGTACTAAGAAACTCCAGTATTTTGACAATAGTAAACCGCCAATAATTTATAAAATTGTTATAGTTTTAAATTTTTAATTTATTTCTTTTAAATTGTCTTTCCTATTCAAAGTTAAATGCAAAGAATAGAAGTTGAATTTATATATATACATAAAAAAGCTAATAATGTAAGAAAAAAAGTGCCTTGTTTGAAAAATACAATTTATACAAAAGTATACATGTAAATTATACGAATTATTTAAAATGTTTAATTTCTTAAGATTCCTTTAAAAATGTCAAACAGAAAGTTAAAAAACAACAACATGATATTAAAGGCAATATTTGTTTTATGTTTATACTTATACTTACAAAGATATCATTAACAAAATAAGAATAAAATGAAACAATTCCAACATAAGAAACAAAGACACGTACATAGGATGCTTTAAAAACTATTTTTAACACTTCGAACATATTTTACGTTGTTAAATATATTTTCACATAAAAAATTCTTAATTCCGGGCTCTTTTTCTTTATATTGCTTCGTAAAATTTCTTGTCAAAGGTATGAAATTTAGTATTAAGGGAATACGAATGAAATGAACAAATTCCACCTTAAAAACCAAAGATATATAAAAAAACCTCAAATATATTTAAAAAAATACTTTTAAAAACTCGAATATCTCTTAAGCTGTGAAATATTTCCTCTTCTTATATTGTTTCATCAAATTGAAAAACATGGAATTTATAACATTTATATAAAGGCGAACGATAATTATTTCCACACCATACGTCATAATCATGAATAGCAAATTTACTTAAATTTACCTTCTAATGCTTAGGAAGATTTAAAATTTAATAAAATAAATTGTTTTAACAAAAAAAAAATAAATAAATAAAATAAAAAAAAAATGGAATATCAATAACAGGTAACAATTCCAAGTTAAATAGGAAATACAAATAAAAATATTTAAAAAAAATACTTTTCACTTCGAATTTCTTTAATCATGAGCGTAGAATTTACGACATTTTGATTAAAGCAAACGATAATTATTCCTACCAAAAATTACAATAATTAATTCCAAACATACTTGAAAAACATCCTTTCTTCTGTCTTCTTAAAATTGGAATCCTTTCAATGTAGGGAGCTTCCATATCTCTTTCCATTTTCTTCATTTACCAATAAAAGTCTACTTCTAGGAGATATGTTTGTTTTTTACAGGTTAACAAACAGCAATAGCGTTCTTTCACAGACTCCGATACGTCTACGCTCCCAATACCGTCATACACATAAGTGTGCAAAAATGCGGGCGCTTTTAAGAACTCGTCCAGCTTTCGCATTTGATTGCTTTTTTTCTTACTAACAAGGAAGTCTTAGCCTTAATACTGAGCAGTTAGCTTTCGTCGAACTATACTGAAAACAATCGTTTGCTTTCCGCGCTTTTTATCGCTTGCGTTAGGAGGAGGGACGAATAGAACGTTTACATTCACGGAATGTAACGTCACAATTGATAACCTGAGATGAAGGTCCCTGTAACGTGAACCTTAGAATCAATAATTGGAACATTCTGTTCAATGTTGAGAGTGTTTCTAAGCTTTAGTGCATCGTATTTCGCAAAATTTTTACAAAATTTCATGTTTACAGAAATTTTCAAGGTTTTTATTCTATTTTTGGCGGCGCACTTGCGTAATTTTTACACACTTCTTTTAGAAGCGCCTGTATATATTGGGGGTGGACTACAGTTTAATTGGTGCTTGATGATTTTTAATTCAATGAATGAAATAAATGAAAGTGAAGTACGAAAATTTAATTTACCTCAGATATGCCTTGATATATTTTTGATTCCCTCAAGATTGATTTATTTTATTTCTTTGAAAAAGAAATATATGAAGTCGTAGCTATATTGTAAGAGAAGTAACTAAAGAAAACTTTTTATAAGTTCAGCTTTTCTTTTTTATTTCTTTAAAAAATGAAACTTCTAATGCTAACAAAAATTTACCCTACTTTGGAAAGCTTGTAATATCTCCTTCGAAATATTTAAAATATAAAAAGATATGAAATTATTTGATATATAACTTCTTAACACATACACGCACGTACACACACACACACACACACGCGCGCGCGCACGCACACACACACAATTATTTTATAGGGATTTGAGTGTTACTAACATAAACTCATATTATAAAGTAATAAGAAAACTATTTGTATTTCTTTTTATTAAGTTTATTTCCTTCAAAAAAAAAATTTCTCCCCTATGTATAAAATACATTTTTTAAAAAAGTTCGTATTTCATCCTTATGTAATGGAACAAATTTCGTATGAAAACCTGCCAAATTAAGCCACATATTCTTCATTTATACAAATCATCTTCCAAACATATTAATAATAATTAATCAAAACATTAATTCCAAATGCTTCAACCCCTTTTTTTATTACAGTTAATATTAAAAGAAATTGAAATCTAAATAATCTCTTCCTATCTTTTGGTATGATTGTAACATTGTTTTAAAAAGATAGGAAAAAATACTTTCAATAATTGTTTTTCCACCTTACGTCAATTCTACGTCAAAAAAACATAAATGAATAGAAATTTCCCTGCTGATTATTCCTAATTTATAAATATGAATATACAATGATAATCATATCTATCTTTCTGTTTAATAAAGCATTGTCTTGATACTTTTCTTGATTGTAATGATACTGCAAGGGAGAAAAATGAATATATTTTTTTAAATATTAACAAGCTGTAATATAATGCATTCTATAATTTATTATATGATCTTATTATCAAGATCTGTAATATTCTTACTACTCATTTTACTCATAAATAAACGCCCAAAGTATACAAAAGGCAGATGATTGAAGAATTATGTACATTTTGCGGCTTGATATATGAATAAATAATTTGATGCTTGATAAAAAAAAACACAAGTTGTGGTCCATGGATTAAATTCTTTACTAGTTTTCTACTTTTTTTTCCTTCAATGTTCTTAGATTTTTTTTCTATTTCTTATTTTCTTCTTGAAACTAATACTTTTAAATATTTATGAAGATTAAAAATAGTTTATACTCTTGAATGTTATTGACTTTCAACGCTCTTGAATTGTAATTTACGTTAAAAATATTTCCGAATGTGATATTGTACATTTTTATTTTTCCTGTGTTTCTCTATCTCTGCTATCACTTTTATCCCCAAAATAAATTGTACGAAAGAAACACTTGTGAAAGGTGCAATGAGATAGAACTCAGAGAGAAAGTTATATATTAGCTGGAACATAACTAATTGACTAGATCAGTTATGAGCACATTTCTTTAAAATTGAAGAAAAATGAGAAAAAAAAAAATAGCGTTCCAAAATAATTACTCATAAAACGCCATAAGCTTAAAAACAGTACACATATTTTGAAAGTTATCAACTCTTGATGAATGAAGCAGCTACTGCGTTTCTAAAATATCTTCATTAACTAGTTCGAACTAATCTAGAATTAGCACAAAACCACACTCTAGGCATGAGATATACGATAAGGGAATCTAGAATTCATCGATGACTTGTAGAATTCTAGTTTGAGATCACTAAGAAACACCTATTTGAGGTTATCTCTCCAATAAAATTTGACTGATTTCATTTGCACAAGTCCTTCCTCTTTACTTCACTGTAAGCAAGTTTTCACTCAGAGTATTTTCCAATAATCTTTTTTGAATTGTATTGAAATATTAGTTCACTTTCACGATGGCAGTTTCCACACAGATTATCTTCATAGCTCTTAAGCTTGTCTTTACTTACTGAAGCTAATTTTTTTAACCTCGGGAAGAGAGACAAGTTGGGTTTCAATAACGGATTATTAAATGAAACAGTTCGTTGTTTCAAACCTCTCACAGAGTCCCTGGTATTATCAGTAAATTGATTTTTCAATTAGTTTTGATATTAAACTCGTTAATGCGATAATTATTATCTGTAAAAAATGGACCACTTAAAAGCCATGCTGTCTCTTCAAACATTTCACATTCCGCGGAACAATGTTTTTCAGGGAAAAATGGCTCAATATCATCTTTCAGCTGCTAAACTCGCTTGAAGATGAATAATGCATAAAGATACCTTATATTTGTGTAATGAATATACAGAGAAGGGAATATGCACATTAATTAATTTTTTAAGATATTTTAAAATAAAAAAATCTAAATTATAATTTTAAAAAACTTTGACTTTTTTCAGATAAGAACTCTCCGCAGGCCACACCTGGCTGTTGGATCATAGTTTGCTTCTCACTTAAATGCATTGATTATACTTCATCATTTAACATGTTTATGTTATTAAATTAAGAGATGAAAGTTTATATTAAATTATGAGTTGATATATGATATATGTTCCGAGTATCGGGATGATTTTTATGTCATTTACCAAGAAATGCATTCATGTAAATATTTAGAGCCCCCCTCCCCCCTTTTTATCAGAGTAAAGGGAAAAAATGGGACATTTCTGAATTTTTTTTCCAATTTAGAAGATTAAAAACAAGCCAAATTATTATTATTAAACCTTTGACAAGATTTATTATTTTTTAATTACATTGTGGATCAATTCTTAAATTATTAATTCCCATGATAACATTATTAAGTATTTACTCACTGGTTCTTTTAAGCATTTCAGAACTGCTTAAGATTGTATTTAATTATAGAAATATATTTACACACGTTATGGCATAATCTTTATATTCAATGCAGCAGATGGCGAGTTTTTCAAAATGTTTAAAAAATGCAGGAAAATTCCATTTTTACAAACAGATAAATATTCATTTTAATTCAGTTAATTTTTTTTAAAATTGTATTTTTTTTTTCCTTCAAATAATAATATTTAAGATGAAGTTTGCAATGTATAAAAGTAAAAAAGTGTGACACACACAATTGTAATTTATACATGTGGGAACTGTTCAAATCATTCCATGATAACTTTGCGTCGAACATTTTGAATAGTTCATCCGAACGTAATATGAAAGGAAATTCGTAATGCTTTATGAAATATGAATTCACAATGAAAATTATTTTGCATGTAAGTTTGTTCCCCTGAGGAATTAGCCAATAGTATAGGAACTGAATTTTTATTCATTAATGATTCTTTTTGGAATTTTGAAAAAAGTAGGAATAAGCAAAATCATTACCTATTGGTTTAATAAATATATTTCTGAAAGTAATAATATTACATAATGTTTTCTTTCCTAAAATTATAAGATCTTTTATTCGAGAAAAATTCATCATCTTACACATAAAATCATTTAATTTAAAACTATAGTTTTGAGAAATAGTGTTAAGTGTTTAGTTATTTTTGTCTTATATTAATAAAAATAAATGACCAATTAATAGAAGTAAATTAAATTTAAAAAAATACCTAGGAAAAGACGTCAACTGTTTGAAACATGTTTCAAGTTTATTACAAAAAATATCATTCCCTTCATATAGTTTAGTACTTTATGAATAAAAAGATACCTAAATAGTTTCTTTATGTTTTGAATTTTAAAACCTTTATTCTGATAAAATCGACCTTTTCCCTGCTAAAATGTTTTTCTTATTGTGTTTTATATTCTAATACATAAAGTAGTTTTTAATACAATAAATCATATAAGAACAACGTATTTATATTTGTATATTAAATATGTATTTTTAAAATTTAAGGAAATAGAGTATATTGAATATATCAGTTTTGCCACGAACTCATAATATTTTTTAGACATCTATCTACTTGAAGCTGTGATTTTTGTTTGTGAATTCTACATTTTATTAATTTTCGAAGACACTTTTTACATGAATATCAACTGGTTTTAAAAGAATAGACAAACAACGATTTAAGATGTTTATTTAGATATAAACAAAATATTTATTTTTCTGTACAAAAATGTTCTTAAGAATTTCAATTCTAAATATCCATTATACAAACTGAATTTAAATAATTATTTAGCAATTTTTATTCATGAGCAGTTTTTGACTACGATATCTCGTTCTGTACAAGTAATAATTATTAAATTCAATAATTTGCATGTATTACCCTGAGGAAGTTTAAAAATGAAGTGCTAATCCCATTTTTTCTTGTCATTTGTGTTCTAAAATTTCTTTCAACAATAGCTCAAATTTTAATGTTTTTAACGTTTACAAAATCTTACTTCAAAATATCAACATCTGTCTTTCTCTTAAATCATAAAAGTAATATAAAATAATTCTTTTATGATGTGTTTAATAAAACAAAAAGATAATATAAATCGTATTGAAAAAAAATAAAGTTCAACTGAATTAATAGCATCTTCAATATAAAATTAATCAAATGGAATAAATATGCTCATGATAATTTAAATATAATTCTTTAGAAAAGAAGCAATTTTGATCTGTACACTTAATACGTTTTGATATACGTTTTTCGAAAATAAGTTGTTCTGCTAAAGTTTAAAAAAATGCCGCTTCACACCTACGGATCTTACAGCGTAGGATACTAGCGACACCAAAATTAGAGCTCTGAAGTAGTGTTTACTGAGAAACTTCAAAACTGTGCTACTTTGAAAGTTTGAATCGTATAACTAAGGGTTTACTTTAATTGATAAACAGTAATTCTGTTAAAAGGTGGGGGAAATTTAATCACTTTCCTAATATAACAACAAAAAAATCTTATGAAATTATAACATTATGGAAAAATATTGTTTTGAAAGTAACACAGAGTGCCTTTCTTCGTTCCAAATTCAACTACCTTGACCTTATGTTCAAGTGGCGAAAAAATATGGATCACGAATTATCAAATAGATCATTGGAAGTATTTGATTATCCAAGGATATAGCATGGTTTGAATTGGGAAAAATTTTTAATCGCATATTCCAAATAACCTTTTATGTATTTTTAGCTTTTATCTTATTTAGAATAATAAAAATAATTAAGAAAAATTTGTTTTTGAGTTAAAATATATCATTATTAGAAAAGAATTTTTAAAATATCTAAATGTATTACACATACATCTTGAGCAAAATGAAAATTTGTAACATTTCATGTAAGATAACTGTCCGTGATAAAAATTTCTAATGTTTTTTTTAACAACACGAGTATATATATATATTTTTTCTCGTCAATTTTAGATTAAAAAGTATTGGGAAAAAGATAAAGCTTCGTGTGTATTAAACAAACACTCCTAAGGTTCTTTTTATTTTTTTTAAAGATTTTTAACTAAAAAAAACATACATAGGAAAGAACTTGAAATTTTGAGCAAATTGCAATGAAACATAAAACTGAAGTAATTGAACAAATGAAATACTCTGGTGAAAACAATTAAAAGTTGAAACAGGACCTCACTTCCTCGCTGAAGCTTTTAGCTTAAAGGCGTTTTGGAAAGTCGTAGCTTAGTCCAATCCTTGTTTCTTGAATTTCTTTGCTTATTCAACCTTTAATATGTCTAGTCGTTATCGTCTAAACTCTAGACCAGAGGTGCCCAAACTTTTTTGTCTCATAGACCCCTTGGCCTATTTTTTGGTTTCGGGTGGACCCCTGCTTACCTAATATTGAATTTTTGCAAATTTTATCAAATGTCTTTTTGAAAGTTGGTGCTACTACTTACTTTTAAGGAACTAAATTTCTTACTGTAGGGAAGTATAGCGTTTAAAAATTAAAAGTACAGAGGGTTCTGTTAATTAAAAAAAATTCAATTAATACACAAAATAACTGGAACAATAAACAAGTGCTTTTAATGGGAAGGATAAATTTGGTGCTTCAATAACAAATATCCTTCATACTGAATTTTATGGTAAGCACTGTAGCTAAAATATTAACATTCAATTTTGATTTCTCACTAGTCACTTCACAAAAATCATTACCAACTGAAAAAAACTCTTTCAACTGGTGCATTAGTTCCAGGGCAGCATAAAGTAAAGTTAACAAGAACAATTACATTTTCATTTGGAATGTGTTCATTTTTGAAATCGTTTAAGTAATTTTACCCTTATTTTATCAATTTCTCAGCATGTTGATTTTCCAATTGTTTGAATTTATTAAAATTTAAATGTACATTCAGACTTCATTTTACTTCAAACAGACAATTGTCATCGATTTTAATATCAGGCATTTCTTTCCATAAAAACTCAACCTAATTTTCTATATCTGCCCACTTTACTTGAGACCAAGTCAAAAAATACCATTGAAAACTGTTATTTTCTGTGATATTTGTTTCAGACCATTCTTCGACATTTTGGAAACATGTTTGGTTCATCTCTGAATACAGAAATCAACAGATCAGTTTTAAAATATTGAAAAGGAGGACAAAAAGGAAAACACTTTTCGAGGAAGGACAGACACTATAAAAGGAGAACTGTTCTCCCTAAAGGAGGACAATTGGTCACCTTACTGTAGTATCATCCGTTTGACTGTGAACCACAAAAAAGACAGTCTAGCATGGTGCCAAGAACTCCTGTTTGGGGCAGAGGATAATTGGGGACGGATTCTCTTCAGTGATGAGTCGTGGTTCAGTTCGGATAGAGACTCGAGACGTGTTCTCATCTGGAGAAAAGACCCATCAGTCTATATTGACACTCTAACATTGTTGAAAAGGACCATAATGGTCAAGGTGCTATGATGGCCTAAACAAACATCAAGGCACAGTGGCATACCGACTTTTATGTGTTTGATAGAGGTACTCTGACTCATCTTTATGGGTGATCTCACGCCCATACAGAGCTCAGTGGGTGGACGAATACCTCCAATCGTAGAATATTCAATGATTGGAGTGGTCTACGATGTCCCCTGACCAAAATCCAAACGAACACGTAAAGTACGTTCTATAGGTAGCTCAATTGCCGCTTGAAGACCAGCGCCCACGATCATCGTTGAGCTCAAGAGTGTCTTGGTGAGCAAGAGTGAGTGGGGTTGACACAGGGGTTGATATGGACTCTGATAAACGGAGCGAAGCAAAAGTTATATAGCTGTTAGAGGTGATAGTACACCTATTAGACATATTTTCCTCTGAATAGCAGCGTTTGGTCAGCTGCAACAGCTGGACAAGTGACCAATTTCCTTATTTAGGGTAAAAGGTGTACTCTTTTTTGTGTTGTTGCTCATGCCACCTGCCTGACATAGTCAGATCGAGACCCATGAAATTTATCGTGGCAATGGGATAGATGTACGCCTGTCGTTGGCTTTTAGCCTTGAGCACCATACAGGTGACAGTACGATTTCGCTCGGAGAAATTCCCGAAGGAACGATAGATGGCAACACCATCTATCTCCACCTCCCCAATTTAGACATGGAACTGAATTGGTGGGAAATTTTCTCCAGTTCCCTGCACTCGTGATTCAGCCCACAAGACTTTCGGACCCACTGATTTAACGAACACGTGCTCCGCGTGTACTCGGAGGGTGTTTGGCGGTACGGGCATCGAACCCAGGCCTTCCGGTCCGGAGTCCGGTGCTCTAACCACTAGGCTACCCACGGCTCTACACTTTTTTGTTTTCCCATATATTGGTCTTATATTAGAAGATATTTTGTCCAGGTTTGTATTTATTTGCTTTGTTAGTTTTTTATTACAAAAAAACTCCATTTGTTTTTCATTGTGTGTGTGTGTGATTTCACCAGTGTAATTAACTAGATGAGTGCGTTTGTTCAGGTAAATGTGAACATGGAAAATTTTTTGAGCCATTTGGGATCGCTTACTATAAAAAAAAATTTCTAACACGGGAATTTAAAAAAATTTGAAATAGTTTTTTTACATTAAAATTTTAAATTTGCTTTCTTAAGAGCCAAATTTAAGTAAATCGTACAGTTTACTAAAATATTACGAGGAAAGTGTTGAATCTTCCACGTCGAAAAATATTGAGAAAATTGCAATACCAATATGATAAATGTTGTTCATGTATCACTTAGAAAGATTTTAAACGAGAGTTATCGAACAATCCATAAAATACTCTTCTGCGGTGAAAAAAAATATAATATAATGTTCCATAAATACACTTTGTGCAAATAGATTTCTGAAACAATCTTAGAAACAAATATTTTGCAAAGTATAATGTGAAAGTAATTTCAAAGATAATATAAAATAGTATTTGCAAGGATTCTCATAAGAATGGTTTCAAGAAGGGGTTATTTGTATATAAAGCAATATTAAAATCTTTCTGATGTAAAAAATCTATAAACAGGACAACCGAAGCACTTTTTCATACATTTTTATTTAAATAAAGTAATTAAATAATACTGTACACATTAAAAATGTTTGTAAAAATTCATTACGAAATTAAATTTCATATTGAATATTATAGTAAGTATATAAAAATAATTTCTAATTTACAATCCCATTGTTACGTTATTATTTTAAAACACATTGGATTGTAGGAATCTTATTTTATTTATTGAAAAATGTAACGATGTTACAAATATTCTTATAAGATAGTTTTCTAAAAATAATATTCTTCGATAAGAATATGTTTAAACTGTATCATGACTATTTATATAAATTCTCAATTTTTGCAACTAATGTAAATAATTATGTATGAATTAAATAACATTCTCAACGTACGTTTGCAAATGTTTGAATGAAAAATGTATCGCAATCAAAAATGACATCTTGTTTGAAGAAAAAACTAGCGAAGTGTATAAAATTGTTCAGTCAGTTCCCATCACATTTTTTTTGGCTATGATTTTTAATAAGCTCATTACATACCATTTTTATAACGTAAATAGGTATTGCTCTTTCAGAAAAATAGTAAATACAATAAATTTTCTTTTTCAGAAACAGATCAAACACATATTACACAAAAAAATAGAATTTGACTTTTTCTATATAATTTCGCAAATCGCCTTGCATATAAATTTAATCTTTGAAATTACTATAAGAAGCAAATAAAAAAACACTTACAAAAACAGTCACCACTGACTGGAAGATTATAATTTTGTAACGGGTTATCACGCGAGGCATTTCTCTTAAAACTAACCTGGAATTTTCATTCATATTCGTTCAAATTTTAACTGTCACTTTCTTACAGAAGAAATAAATAAAAAAGATCACGTTTAAAAAACGAATTGAAATAGAGAATCAAGTAATAGTGAATAGCAAAATGCTTTGGCAGTTAGTGAATAAATCAATGCTTATTTCAATCAAGTTCCAATGTTCTTCTAGGGAAAGCCTCAGGAGGTATATATTTGAAATTGGGGTGTTTTCATTAGTGGATGTTCTTTGATCCAGTTCATTTGCATCATTGATAGCTTCTGGCAGATAAGTACGTTTTCGTTTATTATATTTTAATCGTGTATGTAGATAGAGCTGTTAAAGGTGGTTCAATAGAGGATATTCAGATCTTTTGGTTTCATTTTTAGTAAATGTCTGATTACAGCAAACTAGTAAACTACTGAGATTAAATGAAATTAATCTAGTCATCATAACACGACAGGCGCAGAAGTTTAGTATATTTGAATCTTGAAGGCTGATTTATAAAAAGATGATTCAACTATGTTTGCCATCTTTAGAAGATATGTACCTTTGTGATTTCAAAAGGAAAAAAAAAATCACAAAAATTAGATTTGTAGTAATATAAATTGATGTCTCCTTCTTTGTGTATATAATTTTAATTTCGTATGCAAAATAAATATAAAATGTTTTTTAATTAAGGAGATAAATATTTTAATTTATAATTCAGTGAATGCAAATTTTTTCAGAATAATTTGTTTTTTAAGATCGAATTATTTTTAACTTATATTCATCGATTTTAATAATTTTTTTTTCTAATTAATATTTTATTTTTGCTGATACTTTCGTGAAAAGATAAAACAAAATCGTATTTTAGATTTTTAAAAATTATTTTGATTTAACGGAATTAAAAGTTATATGCTTTCGAAAAAATAGAGCAATTTCTTTAAAAAAACAAAGACTGTCACAAATAAAAGAGTTGTTATATAATTTTGAAAATTATAAATTCTAAGCATTGATCTTCCTTCATTATAGAAAAATAAAACTCAAGAGACGTAATATCTATTGATTTGCTCTGAGTGAAAGAGAAAGAAAAAAATTAACTATTCTAGACAGTTTAGTTCTCTAAGAAGCCCTAGTTCAAAGACCCTCAAGTTTAAACATCTGGATAAATTACATTTACTAGTCTTGTTTTAAAGGACACATGGTTTTTAATACTGAATTATTTCAATTTTTAGTCTAAAAGCTTTTATGCATTTAATCTAATCTAAACATGTTTTGATTCCAAATAGATTTTTCATGAATCTGAAATGAGGATATAGAAATTTATTACATTGTGTTGCTACTTAAAATAAAACTACAAAATTAAGATATATTTAATTAATGGCAATACGTAGTTGTGCCAATAGATATGAATCAACCAACATATTTAATTTTTAAATAACTCATTTCTCAACAACTGATTTCTCAATTTGTTTCACAGTATTATGGAAATCACAATATACAAAGAGAAGACTGAAGTTCAAAAGTCTAGGTGATGTTCCTTATCTCAGTAGTAAAGTTTTATCAATCAGTATTTCCATAAATAGACTAAATAGCATAATGTAATAGTAACCATACAGATTGAGCAAATATTTAATATTTAAAAATATTCTTGTTTAGAAACATAAAAAAAGATCTTTCGAAATATATTATGATAAATGCGGAAATGAATTATCATCACAAAACATTCCAGGCCCTATTTGCTATCGGAGCACTTCATGCAGAACAAATAGATTAATGTTCTTGCATTATTTTTTTCACTAAAAAATAAACACATATGATCAGTACAATAAATACACAAATTTCGATATATATAAAAGATACACAAATACAATTACTGTGTCTGAAACTTATTTCACGCTTCATGTAAGCAGAGAAAAATGGAAAACAAATATACACTCATGTCCATAAATTAAAGATAATGCAAGTTCACGCAAAGAAAGAGTCAGAAGCAAAACAAATGTGACTTATTTGTAAAGCCTTTTTATTAAACAAAAGGTAAAGAGCAAAAAAAGATGCTTTATGTTAAATATCATTAATAAAAATTGTGATTTTTGCTCCCTGGAGCAAATTACAAAAAAAACCCCTATTTATAAAAAAAATATATATATTACAAGCTTGGTATAATGGTTAATACATAGTATGTCTCCCAGATGATGCAATGCAGTCTATACAACGCCTAAGCATACTGAGTATCAAATTATCGATCTGATCTTGGAGAACATTGGGGAATCAAGCAATGCTCTCCGTAGTTCAGGTAATCATACGGAAGATGGTTGACGGGCTGCAATTCTTCGGCCAAGAATATACCACACATGCTCTACTATCTCACGTGCCAATCTGCTGAGAATTCTGGCCAGTCCATACGGGTGATTCCTCTGATTGAAGGAATTCGTTTACGATGTCTGCACTCTGAGAATGGGAGTTATCACCCATAAATACAGATTCTGCGCCCATGACACCCCGAAAAAAACGTACACGTTGTTTCAGAATAACGTCTCGATAGATTTGACCTGTCACGGTTCCAATTTGAACATGCACGCCAGTTCTGGAACCCAAAATAATCCCCCATCCCAAACGAGCAATCCTTCACCCCTAAAATGGTATAATTCAACAATGTCCTTTTGGTGTCAACGGGTACCTGGAACTCTCCATATGAATACCTGGCGAAAGTCAGTCTGCAAACTAAACTTGGACTCGTAGGAAAACATCACACAAGCTCACTGTTGCGGTTTCCACAATGCATGCTCTCTACTCCAGGCTCACCACAAGCGACATTGAGTTGCAATAAGTGGAACGCATCTGACAGGTCTATGAGAATAAAGACCAATCTGCTCTAAGCGTCTGTCTTGAAACTGTCATGCCAGTGGCTGAAGAGCGCTGACGATGCAGGTCTGATGCTGTGCTCCATCAATTTCTTTTGGCAGTAAATGCAAAATACCGGTCCTTATTCGGCATTGTAATTCGGGGGTGACCTGTGTTGTAAAGTCTACTCATATTTCCGTGGCTGTATTTGTAATTCTTTGAATAATTAGTCGTAATCAATTATTTTTTTATTAATTATAATTAAATTACTGTATTGTCATCCAAAATAATCGTGTATATAAAATTTCAGCTCAACTGAGCGCTTTAAAATGTATTTTATTAACGATTGAAAATTTGAACAAGATAAATTTATAAATATATCGAGAGTGTGAGCTAATAGTAGGAATTAAAAAAAGGTAATCTGAATAAAGATGGTATTTTTTAAATTAAAAACATCCTATAAATTCTTTACGAAATGGATAATTTTAATCCACACGTGTAAAAATTAGCTGTATTTTCACGCACGAAATAATATTTCCCTCTGTCTAAGTTTCTTCAATACTGACCTGCCTTAAATTTTTTCAAAGTGCATTAGATTTATAAAAGACGTTTCAGATAACTGTAACATACAGCTCATAATTCTGAGATTTTAGTTCTACAAGTAGTAATTCCCTGACAACAGTGGCATATTACGCTTGAGCATCGTTCGTATTTAGAGCTAGGCCTACTACTATGCATCATATTACCCTGTTTGTCAAAAGGCTGCAGTAGGTCCATTTGTTTTGTGCCTATGTTTAGTATATAGTAAGAAATGCTCATTTATATGTTACAAGTTACCGTTTGTACGGATATTTGACAAAAGAGAAAAGTATGTTATGTGCTATTTAAAAAGAGCGCGCAAATGGGATCTACATTTGCATAAGGGCATAAAGCCGTTAGAAATCTTAAGATATTACTTTTAAAGAAACTTTTAATTAACTTGAATTGAGTGGATAATTACATTCATGTTTAATGTTTCTTCAGTAAAAGAAAAGACGTTTTACATAAGAATTATTTATATTTAAAACAAGTAACATAAAAAAAAAATTAAGTCAATTCCTACTTCGATCAACAAAGAAAAATCTTACTTTAGCTACTTTTTAGTAAATAATTACAATTAGTATAAATATGTATATACATATGACAGAATCACAACATTAAGTGGTAATTAATTTTTATTCATTATAATTAAAGTATCGTATTGTCATCCAAAACAATCATCTATATAAAATTTCAGTTCAACTGAATGCTTTAAAATGTAAGAAAAAAACCTTTTCAAGTTTTGACACAAGTAGTCAAAAGGGTCGCTCAGTCTCCAAAAATTATGTCAACGTGGCTGTGTGTATCTGTTATTCCTTAAATAATTAGTTTTAATCAATTAATTTTTATTAATTATAATTAAATTATTGTATTATTATCCAAAATAATCATGTATATAAAATTTCAGCTCAATTGAGCGCTTTAAAATGTATTTTATTAACGATCAGAAATTCCACCAAGATAAATAAATAAATAAATATATAAAGAGTGTGAGCTAATAGAAGTTTCGAAACATGTTTGAATAAAAAAATACACTTGGTTTTATTATATAAAATTTATTTGTTAACTATTTTTACAGAATTAGTATTTACGTTTAAATGAGAGGCAATCCTATACAAAAATACAACATATAACTTATTATTGCTTAATTATTTATTTAAAATTATTGTGGTGATTTTTGAGTTATTAAGGACATTTCACAGTTTTTATCCTCTTCCTCCATCCCCCAGGGCTGTTTCTCCGCAGATGCAAACAAATCAAAGAACGTTCCAGCCAATACATAGGTAAAAGCAATGGTATAAAATACTCTGTTCCATTCAGGAATCGTTTCCTACATTCAAATGTAAAACGAAAGAAAATTACTCTTAGTAATAAGGCAACTTATTATAATCATAAAGTGTAACAATAAATATATCTGCATAATTTTTTGAACTAATGTCATTAATTTTTAATTTAGTTCTGTATTATATAATTTTTTAAAAAAGGAGTTTAATTAATGTACTATTTAAAAAAAAGCTTCAATTTGTAATTCCCACACACACACACACATATATTCATTATTATAATCTTAAAACAAGTTTCTTATAGCGAATAAATCAGGAATTAAGGTTTTAAAATAATTTATATGAATGGCAAAACGATATTACAAAAAAAAAAAGTTTTAAATTTCTATTTAATTTGTATTTTAAAAGTTATACAAATATAAAGAAATTTAGTTAATATATTGAAAAACGATACAGTTAAATATGCATTAATCACAGCAAAAAAACATTTCGAATATGTAAAGCAAGAACTGCTTTATCAGTGATATAAGAACAAAATAAAAATACATTTTTATTCAAATAATTAATAATTTTCTAAGATACTTTAAAAACCCTTGGAGAAATAAAATACCAACAACTGTTTAATATGTTATGTCTGAAATGGATTAATAGTCTTTGTACTTAAGATCGTATGTTTGTAAGAAAGAGAAATTATTCATAGAGAGAGAAAGAAAGAGAGAGAATTTTCTTATGAAATAACGTAAAATGATTATTATGGAAAAAAAATATTAAGAATTAAACATTTCATTTTTTGTTTTAAATTCCAGAAATACATAAATTTGCAAAATTATATCTTCGCATGATGTTCTAGAAAAGGTTATCGCTTGTATTTCAGATAACTATTCGTTTCTTCTCGGTGGCTGTAATTGTTTCATTACTTTTTGCAATTGTTTGTATAAATATTGTCCAGTTCGTACTATATTTTCAGAGATTTGATTAAAAAATTTAGTAATGAAGTATTTCAAATCAGTTTAAGGATGGAAATGGGTTATAATATATCTTTAAAATTAATTTTATGAAATTTCAAAAAATATTAGAAAATTATTAAAAATAGATGAAAAATTTCATTTTAATTTGTAGATTGTGATTCAAGATAATGACATTGGTTCAAAGTTACGGAAAACATAGACTTCGTTTAAAAAAAAAGCTTTTGAATGGAGCAGAAAAATAGACAGCCTGAAAGGTTTCGGCATAAATAATCAATATTTTAACTATTCTACAATAACTCTAAATACTATTTGTTTGACATGCATGCACGTGTATGACAGGAAATTTATACCAGTTACAAGCTGGGCAGTTAATTAACGTTACAGCTACAGCTTGGAAATGAACAAGCCGACAAGTTGGCCAAAGAGGCTTCGACGCTGCATCCACCTTGTCTTTCCAATGCTTTTTCGAAACGCCAAGCGACTTCTCAGGGACAAATTTCGACAGAAGAGAATTTCCACTCTTACAGACCTGGCTGTTGGCAAATCTTGGTCTCGTCTGCTCAATGGCCAAAGACGTGCTAAACTTTCTGCCCTACCTAGAGTGGAGGGTGTGACATACTTTAGAATAATCACCGGACATGATTACGTACAAGCCCATCTGTTTAAGATTGGCCTGGCTGATCCACCGCTCTGTCCTCTCTGTAAATCTGGGACAATGACTGGAGTGCATCTATCCGATTGCCCCTCTCTCTCGCAAGACAACTGTGGAGTTCTTCCTGCTAGAGTGACATCTGCTTTATATTGGACTGCAAGACGCCTTATGTTCGAGAGGACGTTAGGGGGCGTAATTTAAAAGAAAAAAAGTTACAAATACTTATTTGTTTAAACTTCTTACTTTATCTGCTGTTAGAAATCCTACCAATGACGGTGCAAATATTCCACATACGAATGCGATAGTGCTGGTGAGACCAAATAAAGTGCCTAAAAGAGAAATTTGAAGAAATGAATGCTTTGATATTCTTAAAGCTGATAACTTTTTATAGCTTTAAAGTTGAATGACTTGTAAAATTAGAGAAGGCTATGCAGTGTATATTTTTTTTTAAAAAAACCAATCTATTTATTGATTTTAGAATATTTTAATATTTATTTTGAAGATTCAAAATAATTTATAAGAATTCAATAACAATATTTATGCTTGCATTATCTTGTTTTCTATGAATACTTATCTATATTGGATTAAGCTTAGCAAGAATTAGGATTAAAATAGATATAAAATTAAAAACTCAAAAAGCTCTATTCAAATGCAAATGCAAATGCAAAAAAAAAACACCTTAATTTAAAAAATATGTCTTCTTCTTCAGAGTTGCAATTATAATCTGTGAATTATTTCGTAGCAATTTTGAACATAGTTGTATACTTCTCAATTTTTAAAAAAATTTGTAAAAAAAATTTCAAAAATTTCAAAAGAATTTTAATAAAAAATAGAAGTAATTTCATTAAGTATTCTTAACCTGGTTGCATAAAACACATTTTGATTCGTAATAACGCCATTCTATTGGTCTCTACGTAATGTGATTCTGATTCTATTCTTAGTATAAAAGTGATATTTAAATCCCTTTTTATAATATAAAAAAAATTTAGATGATAATCTTATTTGAAATATGATCTTATTTGAAATGCAATACAATTTTAGATCTAATGTTGATTTATTTCTTTTTAAATGTTACATAATTTGAGATGTAATACCATTTGATTTATTTCATTGAATAATATTCCAATTAAACTATATTGTCTGCTAAGTTATTATTTACTTTAACTATACATTCATTTGAATAACGATTTCATTTGATCATTACTTAAGTAAGTATTACCTTAAATTAACTTGTATATGCCATTTTGAAATTATAATAAAAATAATAGATTTAAATTTAATTGCTGGGTTTTTAATAACGTAAGAGTCAATTTTGGTTATCCTGAAAAGTTAAAGGAGACAAATGTGATTCGAAAAACGCAGAGAATAACATTACAAAAAAAATAATAATTTTACTAAGCTTATATAAAATTTTAATGTCGTTTTAATTGGCCCTTTAAATACAGGCATTTCAACCTGTAAGCTAATAAATGAAAAAATGGGTAGTTTTCTTTTTTATGTGTTATTACGACGTCGATCAATGCGTTTTGATGTGAATAAAAATATTTTTAGTGCTTTATTAATTAGTAACACCAAATAATTCTTCTATTTCCACGTTCGGCAAAAATGGTAAATCACATTTTCGAATTTTATGACATTTTTCGCTCTGTAATTACAAAGCAGTTCTTCAGTTAAAGAACAAAACGAATTAAATGTATTTTAGGCTTCTCTACTGTACAATTTAAAACACTTTTGGACTTTTCCACATAAATTTACAAGCTCTTGTTTCAATATCTTGAAAATAAAATCTCTAAGTGTAATTTTTAAGTATATCTTATACAATTTAAATGAGTCAGTTTATCTTTTCTAAGCACTGTTCAATTCTTACTTGCGAAGTATGGGCTCATATCCACATGCGTGACGTTATATCCGGAGTAACAAAAACCATTGAAAGCCATTGCTAAGGAAATCCAACCAATGATGAGCCTTGGTCGACAACCAGATACAGTTACACAGAGCATGAAAAAGGCTGGTACAAATGTTCCTGCATTATATAAAACACAATTTTTGTGGTTTTAGAATTACGGTACATTTATTATACGGTACATTTATATTTATTATTTATTAGTTATACGGTACATTTTACAACAAAGAAAAAGGAAGTTAATTGATCTAATAATACCGTGCCTGGGGTAGATTTCGCTATTCACAGGGAAGTTTTAAGGCATGGGCCAACTGGGCCCGGGTCCAGGGCCTCGAGTATCCATGAGGGCCTCGCCTTGTACCTCAACTTCAATAATATCATAATCTGAATACTGATGGAATTTCATCCCCGTATATATTCTCCAAAAAATTGGGGAATTTCGAACTGTACGCCATCTAGCCAGAGATTTCTTAATACTTGGGCCAACTGAGACCAGGCCCAGAGCCTTGGCCACCACCGGGACCTGATCTCGTTCTCTATTCAGCCTTAATAAGATCATAATTCGAATAATTTCAACAATCAAGTGCCTTTTCCGGTTGTATTCTCTGAAAAACTGGGAATTTCGGAAATATTTAAACTGGCTACGTGCGGTGACCATTGTTCATATATAGGCCTATGCCTAGCACCATACACCATTCAGTCTAAAAGGCGGCAGTAGGTTGAACCGGTTTGTACGATTGTAAGTCATGCACATTTATTTGTTTCATTTTATTGTTTGTAAGAATATTTGACAACGTATGCTATGTACTGTCTACTTTTAACAGTTATAGGTGGGGCCTACTTTTGCTAGGGGTTCAGTGCCTCAAGGTGTCTTAAGACATCCCTGGCTATTCGAAAAGATTTTTTTATTGCAGAAAACACTCTGTATCTGACTATTAGGTTAGATTTGAAATTCCCTGTGAAGAAAATAAGACATACAGTATGTAATTTAAATTAAATATGTTGATGTTTCATGTTTCGTAAAATTACTTATGTTAAATAACTTTGAAATAAATATATCTCTCTTATTAGACTAGATGATTTACAAAATCCCTGAAAAGTACTACCACAATCAAGCATTGAAATGTGATTAAAGAAAACGACTTAACAGGGGTAGGATGTAAATGGAATTTATAAGTAAATTAACACACGAGTCTAGCAATTGATTTTTTAATCCAGTTTTATGACAGTTTTTCAGCCCATTTTCCGAACACATGCAATAACATTTCTCGTTTGCGACAAAATTTTAAAATTCCTCTTCTCTCGAATATTTTAAAAACCCATTGTATATTAAACTAGAATATTTATTTTGAATTCTTAATATATGAGTATAAATTATTATACACATATATTAAGAATTAAAAATCCTCTACACTGAGTCAGATTCCGCACATTGATATGGTGTGAAAGTTTGATTCGACGCATCAGCTCAGATGTCGTCCTCGTTACTTGACTATAGTTCAGAAATCCAAGCTTCATCCCAAAGAGTCTTCCTATTGCTTCAGAGTGTGATGTTAATAAACAATAATAAAGGTTACCGACTATGTCCAGAATCTTGATTTTGCAAAAAGTGCATGAATGAATATTTTGTTTCTATATAGTATCATTCAATTAAAAAATGCATTAAAATTATTTAAAGAATATTATAACAATTGCAATTTTTAAAATAAAATTTTTGCTAAAAAATGAATTAAACGTAACATATTCTTAAAACATTTTCCTTCTTTGGAAAATGTTTCCATAATAATATCTTTTCTATATATAGCTAAGACGGAATATAGCAGATGGCTTTTCTATATATAGGAAGCTATATATAGAAAGGCAGCTTTCCTGTATATAGCTACAAAGCCTGAACTAGAATTTTTGAAAAATTCTCATTAATTTCAGATTTCCAATCAAAAATAATAACTGGATTTTTTTTTTTTGTTAAAACTAAACTATTCTGATGTATTTAAAATACAAATAAATCTACTTGTGAATATTTTATTTTTCAAAACTCCTAGTACCGGCTCTCGAGAAAAGTCCTAGAAATATAAGTAAAATATTAATTAAAAAAAGTATTTTCCATTAAGGAAAAATTATTTTAAATTGTAATTTTTTCTTATTTTTTTGCCAAATAAATTGCATTTATATAGGGTTTTAAGGTAACAATATTCTTTAAAACAATTTTATATGTATATTCTAATTCAAGTGAAACTAAATTTTTTAAAAAAAAGAATTTATTTATAAGCTTTTTCAAGTCATACTCAGATACCTTAGTCAATAGTAATTCTTTGTTTAACTTTGTAAATTTAAAAAGATGTATTATTTTGTGAAACAAATTACGCATGTAATATTATTTTCTAAGAAAACAAATACCAGTATCGTAAAGAATTAACTAATATCAATTTACAAGGTAGGGTAAAACCATCAAATAAAAGCGAAACATAATATATTCAGACATTTATTAAATCGAATTTTGATGTGAAATAGGCTAACCTATTTTTGTTAAAAAACCTACAGACACTGAATATTGTTTCATGTTTACTTATTTCACTTATGTCAATTGAATTCACGTGAATATCATTGGGCTGACAGGAAAATAGAAAAGGACGAAGTTACATGGAATAAACCGGATAAAATTAAGGTCAAATCATAGAGCCCTGATCTTAATTCTGTGATGCAGATGTGAAAGGTATTGTAAGCTTTGAAAACAGACAGTTTTCTCGCCTAGGATTTATTTTTATTGTATGTGAATATAGCATGCAGTGGCAGCTACAATATTTTAAAAATGATCAATCTCTACCGTAGAATAACAGCTGTCACTATAGAAAACTTTGTATCAATAACTTATTTCTTATACAGGAAATAAAAAAAAAATGCAGCTGTCACAAAACTTGCATTTTTTTAAAAACATTTTTATTAAATAACAGAACTCGAGAAAAATGTTACGCTTGAATTGAAGTAGAATATTTCATTTACACAAAAGAAAATATCAGAACTATGTAGCTACTATAGATATATTAATCGTGTTATCCGATGATCGTTTATTTCATAACTGTAAAAACCAAAACGGTGATTTCCTTCAAGTATTGAACATGAAAATTCACAAAATCCGATCTCAACTACACTACTCGAGGTTGGTCAACTCTCGTCAACACGTTACCGATATCATTATAAAGCATCTGCTGCGATGTACCTGGTTTGGGGTACCCCAGTGATCCTTCTCTATTTTCGACCCTCCATCTTGTCATCCAATTTCTCCTTTTCTTCTTTTCCCGTCCAGACCACAGACCTATGAATTTTTGGCGCAGTATAGCCAAAACTGGCTCTTGCGCCATTAAACACCAAACTCACTCACTCACCCTATGTACCTGGTGGTTATAATTAAAGTTACACTATTCAGAGACCTGTAGAACCTGATCTGCTTAGCGGATTGTAATGAAACTTGGAATATATGCTATATGGACCATGAGGCAAAAATTTCTGCAATAAAAAAAAATTAGTACGAATTTTGACCACCAGGTGTTTTTATCGAATAATCCTTAAGCAATTCCATAGAACCTCTATATAAACTTGCAGTCATAGCCAGAGAATCATTCAGCGTGCGTTTATCGTAGTTAATCATTCCTGCTTTACAGGAACGACAATGTTTGCAAACCACTATCTTTATGCAAGATGGAGCAACTCCTCACATTGGGCGTCAAGTTAAAACACTACTTAGTGCTAACTTTGGCGATAATCGTGATTATGCAGATATTTTCCGGATGCATGTCTTTCTCGCTCATCCGACTTAAATCCCTGTGGTTTAGGGTTGTGGAGATTTCTAAAAGACCGTGTTTGTAGAGGATGAATTAGGACTTTACCTGATTTGAAAACTAGCATTATACGCCATGTGGCTGAAATCCCTCTTGAGTTGCTACGCGCTGCCATTGAAAATGCTATAATGCACTTTCAACACGTTATTGATGTCAATGGAGCTCATATTGAGCATATTCTGCAATTGAATACATTTTAATGATTCTAACATATTTTTTGTCCTTCTTTGGGCACCATATTTCCTCCTAGTGGTCAAAATTTGAACCATTTTTTTTTATTGCAGAAACCTTTTCCCCATGGCCCATATATCAAGTTTCATCAAACTTCGATAAGCAGAACGTGTTCTATAGACCTCTGAATAGTTTAACTTTAATTGTAACCACCCGGTCGTTGGGAAGTGTTATTTTATGCACCTATCCTGTTATGAGTCCACCTTACTTTGCCACCCAAAATTGATAGAACCAATGCAAAGGCGCCTTTTTTCATGAATCACTGACCTTCCTGTTGCGCTGATATTTGAGACATTCCGCAGATGAACAAATATGGTGTACTAAGTGAAACTGAAAAGTTTCCAAGGAGTTGGTATAAATTTGTAGTATTTTGTACATGTCTTTGTTCTCACCTATTGAATTAAAGATCTTTCTGATTGCCGTGATGCTCAGCTTTCCACTTTTCCGAAGTTGATCAGCAAAGTAAGATGCCACCCATGCTGTCAGTGCTTGAATAATATATGGTAAAGCTGATATTTCACCATTCTAAAAGTGATATAAGAAAAGCACATCAAACCAAAGGTGAAAATTTACATTTTTGTCGCATAATTGCATTTAAAAAATAAAATGGAAATTGTTTTCCTTTAAAAAAATAAGTTTAAAGTATATAATCGAAATCAATTCAATAACAAATAAACAGAAAAATTCCCAAAGTTTCCGGAAAAAAAAGATGCAAACTTAAAGTCTGCTTTCTTTTTTATTATGAAAAAGGTATTACCTCATGTTTACAATACATACATCAAAGATAATCTTATAATTTCCAAGATTTCAACTGTCAAAACTTCCATTGAATAAGGAGTTTAACCTTTTGTACTATTTTTTATCTACGACTTCAAGAAATGATAATATCCTTTAACATCAAGTGATACGTAAGCATATCAGAACTTAACAGATGTTACAGCTCACGCAAAATAATGCACACAATCGATTCACATCTTCAGAAATTACAATCCTCATCGCATAAAAATAGTACTTTATTCCCCTTAACCCCAAAAAATTCTATTATATATAGTTCATGAACATTGCTAATTTAATAAATGTGTAATCACGTTACTATATGCATGTACACACTGATACATGTGTAATATACATATTTAAGTGCGTAATTTTTCTTAATATTTACATTCAGTAAATGTTTGCGTATATATAAGCTTTTACAACAAGTGCTTGCAGGAACTGCTAACAAAGATTATGATATCTAGCAGGTTGGTATAATAATTGTCACAAAACTGTTTATTTTAATATATTTACAGTCGTTGAAACAAAGATGAAAACATAATTACTATGATTTTTTATACGGTCAGCACTAATTTTAATACATCGCGCTATTTTACTGATGTGTTTTTTTGTGATTGGTAAGAAAATTAAACATGTTCTTCTCTTCTATCAATTAAATTAGATGTGGTGTAAGTTAGGTGTGACCAACTATCTTTCCAGCCTGGATTCTATTATATTTTTAGAAGAATATGAAGTAATTGTAGTACGATATATTTGAAGAGATTCACACATTTTGAAGCTTGAAATTATGCTTCGATGGACACGACCAACATTCAGATAAGAAATGTTGCAATCTATTTTCAATCATGTACCGTTAATTCATTCTTGTCCTTTTTCCTGAAATAAAGGATACTCGAAAAGAAAGCCATTTGTTGTTATACATAAAGTTCTACAGTAAATACTGTTCATTTTTTTATGTTATATGAATCCTTCATTTTTTCATGCAATAAAATTTACCGCCTTACATATGCGTAAAATCAGCCAAATGTGTATTTCAGTTTGAGAGGACATTTAATCAAAATTTTCTATTTTTACAGAACAATAGAGTATTATGTATGCTTAGAATTTTTTTATGATGTATTCTTTTTTCACCACTTTAAAAAAGAAGCCATTGGTAATGGAAGTCTCCTTTATGTGATTACCTCTCTGATATTGAAATGCAAAATATTCTCCATGAAATTTGGCAACTCCGTAAAAAGAGCCAAGAATCCAAATCCGCTGCCAAAATGAGCAACTATTACAGCCCACACGGGAAGAGACGTGAATATTGCTTTCCAAGGAACCACGCGTTTCTGAAATTAAAGAATTTTTTTTAGAAAATAGTTTTGCGTAAAGTATAACTGAATTTGAGAATATAAAACAAAATCAAGGAAAGGTACAAATAAGAATTTTTTTGTAAGTAGAAAAATTGAAAAACATATTTTAATTCAAAATGAAAACAATTTGGGAAATGAAAAACTTGTCTGCTATGTTTTTCTATTTTCTTTTGTGAGCAGCATTTTGAATTATATATTTTTTTTGTTTTTATATTTTAAGCAAATTAGGTATCTCAAAAAATATAATTTACAATTTTATCATTATTTTCAATTAGTTTTAAAATTATACAAACTTAATTCATTTCTTTTCTGTAGATAAAGTTTTCTTCTTATTTTTTTTTTTTTTTTTTTTTGTAATATTCTCGATTGCGGCAACATACATTCGGGCTTTTTAAAAATTGTAATATGTTTTATTACATTTAAATCCTTCCATTAATTAAAAAAGCCTAATCCTAATTCAATCAAGTTTCTAAGACATAAAATGCATTTAAGACGAACTAATAAAATGCATATTAGTTTTAGCTGACATATATTTTAAAAAAAAATTCAAAGTACTACATATTACAATTCACACAAACTTAAGGTATCCGACTACAATCGGAGCCGTTATTTTGCAAAAGCGTATAAATGGATAATATTTATGATATTTAGTGTCACTTATATTAGAAAATGTATATAAATTTGTTTTAAGAATAGTATTACAATAAAAAATTATTTAAGTACAATATTTTGACAAAAAATGAACATAGAATGACACACTTTCAAAATAATCTTTTTTTGTGAAAAAGGCTTCTATTATAATAATATTTTGCCTGTATATAGCTCAGACCTCTGTACAGAGGCTCAACTACAGTTTTTGAAATATATAACTTAGAAGTGGGTTTATCCATGTCTTACGACAACAGAGGGGAGAAATTTTAAGAAAAAAACGCCGATAATTATTTCAATTGTTTGTAAATCTGAAAATAATGTGAATTTTTCAAAAAAATCATAGTTGAGCCTCTGTACAGAGGTCTGAGCTATATACAGGCAAAATAGTATTATAATAGAAGCATTTTTCACAAAAGGAGAACATTTTGAAAAAAATATTATTCTAAGTAAATTTTTTGCCGAAATATTGTATTTAAATAATTTGTTTTTGTCAAAATGTCCTGAAAACAGTATTATACATGTATTCTAATCTAAGTGACACTATACATCAGGAAAATTATCCATTTATGCGCTTTTTTATAATCACGGTTCCGAACGTAGTCGAATACCTTAATAAATACTTAAAAATCGAATATATTTTATGGTCAGATAAAAATTGACATTACATCAAGAATATTTTCATTTTTAGCATAAAAATTACTCTTCGGCGCTTTCTCTTTTAGATGTTTTTTTAAAATGTAAACTCCTCTACACATATGCAATCTGTATTCGCCCTTGGTTATAACTTGGTTTTTAACTTTTTTCTGCTGCATAATCAAAATATGTATTAGGATTCAAAAGTTCCCAGACTGAATCTGTAACTTAAAAAATACTAATAATCTGAATCTGTAATAATAAATGCTGAAACATATCCTCCTTCAATATAAGACCCTTGAGTAACAGTAAACTTTTGCCGTAGCTAGTTAAGTTCATCGAAACACCTCTAGAATCCATTTTCAACCATTTTCTTTAATTCAGCTTGCTGCAATGCCCATTTAATATCATCTGCAGATTGATCTTCATTTAACATGAGGGGAACGATATGTTGACACACCCTATGCATATTAAGATGTTTAGTCTGTATCCAGTGACATGTAACCTAAGATATCCCAAATGATTCTGCTGTTGTTTGAAACCTATTTTCACGTACCGCCGCAAAAACCTTTTCGATGCTTTTTTGCGGAGGAGGAAGTCTGCGAATGTTCAGAGAGTTTGTTGTCTTCGACGATTTCCCTGCCTTCTCTGAAACGTCGATGCCACACAAAAGCTTGCGTTCGCGATAATGTATCACATTCTTACACCTGCTTCAAAACTTCGTAAGTCTCCGTAGCATTTTTTCCCAAATGAACACAAAAATGAATATCCATTATCCGCTCAACAAACGCAATTTCTTTCAATCGCCATCGACAAAATATATCCGTCTACAAAATATGACACAGTGGCAACCCACCGACCACGTGATTTAGAACAAACGTTTTTTAGAAAAGGGGAAGAATGCAATACAAAAAGTATCTCTTAAGTAGTCTCTCAAAAAGTATCAAAAAGTATAGTATCTCTACTGGAAAAATTTTCCACGTTATAGGCTCAGTCCGGGAATTTTTCGATCTTACTAGTATAACTCAGCAAAAGTAATAAATTTGAGTGAATAAAGTAATTTATTTTACAAGTAATTTATCGAAACGGTGATGGGGTGAAATATTAATTTTCTCTTTTAAGAAACGATGATTTTTAACGGTAACTAATATCGCTCTTTTTCTAAAAAAATTAACACATATTTCATGTTTATATACATTGTTTTACGTATCAGTTTTATGATTTCTATAACAACTTTTTAGTTCATGTTATTATAAGTCAAAGTTTCATCTTTGCTTAAGAAAAAATTTTTTATAATGCGCCACAAATATATGAGTTTATTTTGACGGCGACATGCATTAATTGTGCTTCAGGTATGACATCACATTCGAAAGGCAAGTAGCTTGAGATGTGAGATAATTTCTGAGTGTTATCTCAGCATAGTACTTTCATTTCATTAAAAAAACTTGAATTTTACTCCGACTGCCGCTGCATTCGCATTACCCTTTTTTTAGTATCTTCATTGCGACGTATTTAAGTTGATAAGACGCTTCTAAACAGAAAGTCCCACCGATTGTTTGCTTTGATTACTAAACTTTAAACTTTTACTTTCGCTATCTTATGTAAAGGAGTGTTTGTTGTCTTTTGATGTGTCTTCGCAATATATAAAAAAAGGAAATTTATTTGCATTAGAAGTACAGTAATACCCCGAACTTAAGCGATAGGTAGGACTAAGAATCATAGGTTCCCAATCTTTTTGAACTGGATTGTCTAGTGAATATTTCAATACCACCCCCTTCCCCCTCAAGAGAAATAAGAGCATACATAATACATGGTGAAAACAAGAATTAATTTTAAGATAATATTCTATTACTCTAATAGAACATATTTTTCTAATTTAATTTTTTTTCTAAAGCCTCCATTTTTTTTTACTTGTGAATCTGAAATATCTATTGCCACAAATATAATTAAATGTGTAATAATATATATTTTAGTTTTAGATAGGATATTGTTGGAACTGAAATGCTATTGAATTTCTTCTTTATTTGTAAGAGTGGAATAAAAGTTTTACCTTACCTGTTGTAAAAACGCTTTTGAAAGGAGGTTTTGATGATATAAAGTAATTCACAATGAACTATTACTTCCAAAATGAAAAAAAAATTACAGTTTAGCCTTTAAAGAATCACACTTTAATTCCTGGTTAACATATTTAATTATACTTCTTGGATAATATACGTAATGAAAGGCAGTGGACGAAACATTTTTCCTACAGCTCATAGACAAAGAAAACATGTACACTACAGAAATTAAAATTTACTGTATCATTCAATTTAATGTAGGTCTAAATGTAATTTAAAATCTTTAAGTTTTTCATCCACTTCCCGAACTACCGAAATTTGTGAATTTTCGTTCACGTGATAGAAATGATTTAAGGTATCCGACTACGTTCGGAACCGTGATTTTGCAAAAACGTGTAAATGGATAATATTTATGATATTTAGTGTTACTTAGATTAAAAAATTTATATAAAATTGCTTTAAGAATAGTATTACAATAAAAAATTATTTAAGTACAATATTTTGACAAAAAATGAACATAGGATGACCCATTTTCAAAATAGTCTCCTTTTGTGAAAAAGGCTTCTATTATAATAATATTTTCCCTATAGGACAGCTGAGACCCTCTGTACAGAGACTCAACTAGAATATTTGAGATATATAACTTAGGAGTGGGTTTATCCATGTTTTACGACAACAGAATGGAGAAATTTTATGAAAAAAACATCTATAATTATTTCAAGTGGTTGTAACTCTGAAAATAATGTGAATTTTTCTAAAACCGTAGTTGAGTCTCTTTGCAAAGGTCTCAGCTATATACAGGCAAAATATTATTATAATAGAAGCAGTTTTCAAAAAAGGAGAACATTTTGAAAAAAGGTTATTCTAAGTTAATTTTTTGCCAATGTATTGTATTTAAATTATTTTTTTTGTTGCCAAAATGTCCTTAAAACAACTTTATACATGTATTCTAATCTAAGTGACACTAAATATCATGAAAATTATCCATTTATGCGCGTTTTTAAAATCATGGTTCCGAACGTAGTTGGATACTTTAAATACATACATTCAATGTAAGGTAACCAGTATTAAAATTACTTTTGTTAGTATATAATTAGCGTGTTTTTTTAAATTCTTTTTTAGAGTATATTTGGTTAATTTGCCGAAGCCCCTCCCTGCCATCTCAACGCCCCCTAATTTTCTCCAGGTCTTTTACTGCCCCCATGAAAGCCTCAAGCGCCCACAAGGGGGCGTTATCGCCCACGTTGAGAACCTATGGTGCAAATCGAATTCGCATAAATTCGGAGTGTAATTCCACACACGTATAAATACATATGAATTATGTTTAGTTGGTGCCGGAGACGAAAAAAAATTATAATTTAGAAAAAAAAAATGCTTAATAAAATCTTCGATGACTCAAATTCAAAATCCCACACCGAAATTATTTTGATGTAGAAGGCTTCTCGCGCAAAATCACCCAGTAGCATGCTAATATTTTTTTTGTCCTTTGTTTTGTTGAAAATAATACGCTCTTCCTTGAAAGCTATATTTTCAATAAAATTTGTAACATTTTTTTTAACTAAACTGAGGCCTTCTGTTAAATTCCCAACACACTTCCATAAGAATTTCTGATTTAACTGGGTCTAAGGACTTCGTTTCTAGACCCAGGGATTTTACTTCGTTTGGATGACGTAGCCATTTCTCAGATCTGAGTAGATTAACAAACACACACTCCGTAGATAAGAAATAAACAAAACAAAACAAATTTTTAAGTCTAAGCGTCAAATCTGCGCAATACGTTTGAACATGTACACTAGCTACAGGAAGCGGAGAATGTGTAATCGAGTTGTGTAGCGCTCAAGCAAAAGATGAATCGATGAGATTTGAAAATCACATTACTCCGAATTTGCGTAAGGCGAAGTGCTACTGGACAGATTTGTTTGGAAAAAGATTTTAAATTTTCAACAAAGAACAAAACGAATGTAGATACCGACCTCCAAAGTACTTATAAAAAAGAGATATGCCGCGAAGCGGTATGACGTAAATTCTAGAACTAAATGCTAAACTCTCCCATTGATAGTGTACTAAAATTTTTATAACTCACACACAGCTAATTATTATGTCTTTCCATTCTTTTTTAAGGTATCCGACTACGTTCGGAACCGTGATTTTGCAAAAGCGCGTAAATGGATAATATTTGTGATATTTAGTGTCACTTAGATTAGAATACATGTATAAAATTGTTTTAAGGACATTTATGACAAAAACAATTATTTAAATACAATATTTTGGCAAAAAATTAACTTAGAATAACCTTTTTTCCAAATGTTCTCCTTTTGTAAAAAATGCTTCCATTGTATTAATATTTTGCTATATTCAGCTCAGACCTCTGTGCAGAGGCTCAACTAGAATTTTTGAAATGTATAACTCGGAAGTCGGTTTATCCATGTTTTACGACAACAGAAGGGAGAAATTTTAAGAAAATACGCCGATAATTATTTTAAATGGTTGTAACTCTGAAAATAATATGAATTTTTCAAAATTCATAGTTGAGCCTCTGTAGAGAGGTCTGAGCTGAATACAGGCAAAATATTAATACAATAGAAGCATTTTTTACAAAAGGAGAACATTTGGAAAAAAGGTTATTATAAGTTAATTTTTTGCCAAAATATTGTATTTAAACAATTTCTTTTTGTCATAATGTCCTTAAAACAATTGTATACATGTATTCTAATCTAAGTGACACTAAATATCATGAAAATTATCCATTTATGCGCTTTTTTTAAAATCATGGTTCCGAACGTAGTCGGATACCTTAAGGTGGCCTAAATGTTTATTTCGCATACAGTATGATTAGCGTGTTATTTGTATATAATCATTTCTGGATGGTACAATTTATATATTTAAGATAATTGGAAGTACTTAAGAATGTACATGTATTTCATGATATTCCTACTCACGAGATTGCGTCAGAAATCCGTAAGATTGAATAAAACACCCACTCGTTGATGCCAGAACATTTTTCCATAGAGCTATGTAAAATAATTTACTTAAAATAGTCCCGTTGATTTCAATAAATCCTTGTTATCAGAATTGTAGTTTTTGCGATCAACTTTTACAATGAAGATAAAAGATTTTCATTAAAGTTGACTGTTACTCTTTTTAACAATATTAGCTATTCTGTCATATTTTTTGAAATCTCTATGTGTATGTATAATTATATCATTTATATTTTATTCCGCATTTTTCTCCTGCAGCATATTGTTTCATGCATCTACTGTTATTGTTAAAAACATTCTTTTATCCAATAACTGTTAGATCTCAATCTAATTATGTGTTTGAATTAAATCAATGATTGTGTGAAGAAAACGCTTACATACGGTGTATTCTATATCCTTATAAAAAATGTTCAAACTTTGAACACACTGTGTAGACACAAATACAAAGAATTATCTTTATGAAACAGATCATTAGTTCCTTCAAATGAATTATTTAAAATATCGTATTACATCGCTTTTTAAGACATAAATGTAAAAAGTAATGACATGTAAAAAACATAAATGTTTTTTACTTGGAAAACAAACCTTCGTGGCAATCTCTTCTATGCCTTGATCAAACTTCAGCATTTCTGATGAAGATATGCTTGGATGATCCAGCGGGGTGTCACTTATGAAGGATATCCAAAGCATAAACCATATGCAGGTGAGAATACCTGAATGTAAAATAAGTTATAATGGAAATTTCCTAAACGAATCAAGAATTATGTTGAAAATAATACATTCTCTTATTCGAATATCGAATTTTATCAGCAATAAAGTAGTTTAAAAACAACGAAAAAACTAATTCCATTAAATAAATAAAGCATTATATACAACTTGTTGCAACAGATTCAAAGAAAATTTTAATAGAATATTATCACACACTCCAAACAAAATGTAAGTTTCTCAGCGTTTTCTAAATTGTCCTCGAATTCCTGCACAAAGTTAATTAAAATGAAACATGTATATCAATTCTTCATAGTCATGTCAATAAATCAAATAGTACGTCCACTGCTGTTATACTGATATTTATTGTTCTTAAAAAAACTCATTAGAAGTTCACCTCCCCTTTCGCAGATACAACAAAAGGGGAGTTTGTAGTTGGACATGATAGATAATGAACGATTAATGCTCTTGAGTCACTTGAAATTCAATCGGATTAAAGTCTACTGAATTTGTAAGCCACTTAATTTCGGAATACACCTTTATTTTCGAGGAATCTATCACGAGAGTATAGCATGATTAGAACTCGAAGCTCAACCATAATACACTTCTCTTCGATATCAAATGCTCAAAAAAATTTAATTAAAAGTCAATAGCATTTTGGAAAGTTCAGTGGTTGTGAAAAAGGTATTTGGTTATAAAGATAATAGGGGAAGAAATTATTAATTTAAAAAAAAAGAGTATCATCTGTACTTGTCCCTGTAGTTACAGAGCCACCTATAATAATGTCTAGTTCCATAGGATAATTAGGGTAGGGCCACCTTAAACCATTAAAACACCATTTTTAAATAACATCCGTTTTATATAACATCCATTTAGACGTCTTACAATTGTAGTACACTTAGAATCATCCCGTAAGTGTTTTAAAGATTCTTTTCAGTAAATAACTCTTTTGCAGACATTGGTATTCTATTTGTAAAGATTATATTACTGTCATCAAGAGCTTTTAGCATCTAAGCCAACGGCACATAAAATTTCGAACTCTCTTTGAGACTTTAGAAATCTTTTATGCTTTCTGTCATTGTATGCATTTCTTGTCATTCCGAAGCATTCAGATTTTTGATACTATATGTAGAATATTTCTAATCTTGATAAAACCATTTATTTCCAATGATTGGATCCACGTACCTGCTTCGATAAATCTTAGTATTGATTTAGTTGTCTAATTATGGTTGTAAATCGTTTTACAGAGAGTTATTGGTATTTCTCAGTCAGACTTCTTATGTAACTTTCAATTCGTTGAATATTTTTACTTGTTCAAATATTGTTGCACAATCAATTATCTACTTCAATATTTGTGGAATATTTTAATATGTTTTAAAAATATATAGCTTACAATTATTCAAAAACTACAATCTGTAAATAGTGTAAAAATGTGCATATTCCTGAAAGGCATGGACCTTATTACCATTTATTACCAAACTAATTTAAACGTGAAAATACATCTACATTTTTTTTTTACTATTTTATCTAATGGCATCATGATCATGACTATCTTTACGTTTTTTCCCCTTTAATTAATTTAGTGAGAAAGTTAAATGTTATGTATGAAAAATACGCATTTTAACTAAATTTATAATTTTTCTAATCGATGAAATTAGACATACGAATTATTTAGTTAGACATACGAATATAAATAATTAATAATATTTAAAAATAAGCACAATTTTTATGCTCCTAAATATTCTTAATGTGGACGTCTTCACTTCATTAACAATCTATAATGCATTTTACGGCAATAACCTGCATGGTATTTTTAAAGACTCTTCAAGCCTTATTCAGAGTATTCAAAAGCATTTAAATCATTGAGATATTTATTAAAGTCACCATATATATCTTTCACAATAAAGAAGTTTTGATTTTTTTCTTTACTGTAAAATAAATTTAGTTATTCTAATTCAATAAATGTATGTTACACCGCACAAACACTATTTGTACGTAAAGTAAATTAAAAGTACAAACACCACAAACAATGTTTAGAAGCATTTTTTAGAAAATGCACAAAGCTAGTTAACCGATGTTACAAGTGGGATTAACCCAAGCCGAAGAGTCGAAGTTTAAACCATTTACCAAAGAAAGAAAAAACTGTGGGCCATCCTCCAAGAGTTGCACAACTGCTGATGACCCCTGAGAGAGGCATTGCGATGACACTGCCCACGAGTCCACCACTCATCGTGAAAGTGGAGAACCTGCTGCGTTCAAGTTTCGGAGACCACCGACTGATGATATCGTTTATGGCCGGTTTTGTAACCCCCTGCACAAAAAGCAACTGCATGTTAATAACAACTTCAAACAAAGGAGGATTTGAAAGATCTTCGATTCATTATAGTCTTAATAATATTTGATTTTTTCTATTTATCTATTTATTTATTTTAATTCCTACTTTTGGTTCACTCTCTCCCTATAAATATATATCTTGTTTTAATTTTCAGCCTTTAATAAAATACTTTCCATTCATCCGTTTAAGTTCAAATACATTTTTTAAACTTGTAGAGAATGACACTTAACGCTAATACAGTTTTTCCAAATAGAAATTCATGAATTAAATTAAGCAAGTAATATAAAAAAAATTAAGTCCATTCCTACTTAGATCAACAAAGAAAATTTTTATTTTAGCTACTTTTTATTAAATAGTTACAATTAATATAAATTTGTATATACATAGGACCGAATCACAACATTAAGCGATAATTATTTTTTATTAATTATCGTTAAAGTATCATATTGTCATCCAAAACAATCGTGTATATCAAATTTCAGTTCAACTGAATGCTTTAAAACGTGAGAAAAAAACCTTTTCATGTTTTGACCCAAGTCGCCAAAAATTAAGTCAACGTGGCTGTATTTGCAATTCTTTGAATAATTAGTTTTAATCAATTAATTTTTATTATAAATTACTGTATTGTCATCCAAAATAATCGTGTATATTGAATTTCAGCTCACTTGAGTGCTTTAAAATGTATTTTATTAACGATTGAAAATTCCAACAAAATAAATAAAAAAATAAATATATAGAGAGTGTGAGTTAATAGTGTAGGAATTGAAAAAATGAATAAATAGTAACGAACAAAAATAATAGTCCAACAGCATATATAGAAACGAAAAGCATTTGTTGTGTCCCTGTAACGCATTGGACTTCTATTCCAAAGGTCGTGGATTCAAATCCTATCTCGAATTTCTGAGAATTTGATTTCTTTTTTACTATACTAAATCGAATTAATGAATAAATAGTAACAAACAAAAAATATTCCAAACCCTATATAGAAAGAAAAATAGAAAATTGCAAGGAAAATTGCTTTCTAGTTTGTCACTTTATATTGTGGTTTTGTCAAATGTATATTTATTTTGCTATTAATTGTAACTATTTAATAAAAAGTACCTAAAATAAAATATTTCTTTGTTGACCTAAATAGAAATTATATATAACTTAATTTTTTTATATTACTTGTTATGGAGTATTTTGACGTAATATAAATAACTGCCAACTGATTGTACTTGAAAATTCATCAAATGGCTATATTTGGAGATCTATAGAGAGTGGTCACACTTACTTGGGATATTAATACCAGGAGAGTGAGTGAGTGACTATTAACGTCGCACTAATCAGCTACTCGAGGGTTTTGGGTGACGGACCTCGCAATTTTGAGCCATGGTCAAGTGACAAGGGTGACACCTGAGCTGGCACCCTTCTCTCCTGACTTTCACACCACACCAACGGGAAAGACGTTTGAGCCTCTCGTCATATTTAACGTGCATAACTCTCCTACATGGCGCATCTTCGGCGGTACTAGATGGGAACTCATGACACGCCGGCCATAAGTCCGTTTCCTTGACCACTGGGCTACCGCGGCCACTTAACACAGGAGAAACTGTTTAGTTAATTTAATTGAAAAACTTTCTAGCGATAAATGAATATGAATTAAATTTTATGATGAATTATTTTTATATGCAAAATATTATACAGTGAGGTTTGTGACTGAATAAAATAACAAACATAGCTTGATGCATATCACCATTCCTATTTTGTATATATATATGAATAGATTGAAGTAGTGTTGGCCGGAGTGGAAGATTATCAATTTTGATTTAGTAATGACGTCTTCAGAATAGCTTTACCTCCTTTATTATGAGCACACACCGGCAGATTAAAACACAATTATGTTACATGTTCACATTGAACAGACAGCGGCATTTTGGAGGACACAACACAAAGATAAAGAAAGAAGCAGCAAGTATTTACAATCTTATATTATAGCGACAAGCAGAGAAAGAGCGCGCAATTACGTTGAATAGGCGTTTTCCTTTCGGCATCTGATTGGCTAAAATGCGCGGGATACGGAAATCGGTTTAGCCGATTACGATTAAGATTACAACATTTATTTTTAAACCTAAGAATTAAAGATTATTTATAGATCATTAAAGAGTTAATTAAAAGTATGTTAGAGGGAATTATTTCATATATATATGAATAGTGTAATTTATCAGTGTGCATTCGAATTTCATGAAACACATCGAAGTAATACTGTTACGCATTGAAAATCAACTGTGGATTGAAGACACAAGACATTAATATACTTACATAATATGTTTTAAGTAAACATAATTGTTCATTTAAAAGGGAAAAATAATGGGGATTTATACAGGGATTTTCTAAAGGACACACACACAAATAAATAAAAATACATACGACCATATTCCGTCTGGTTAAGGTTGCATAGTATTTTATTAAATCATTTTTAATTTGAAATGAAATTACAACAATGTTCTCTTGGTACAGAATGTGCAGTCGAATTTAAAATCAATAATTATAGCATTAAAAATTCAAAATGAACGCTTTAAAAGGGGAAATAATAAAGATTAATAAACATTGATTTGCATTTGCATTGATTTATGAATGAGAACAATATGATTTCAAGTAAGAGTGAAATGGAAAATACATTTGAAATGCCAAAATAGAGATGAGACAGAGAAATATGAGAATTTTATTTTATTTTATTGGCTTCGAAGAAAAAAACAGAATTGTAACAAACATTTCTTGATTAAAATATTTCTTAAAAATTTAGTTTTCGAGAAAAGCACATAAATTGCGTTAAACTCAAAACATAAATAACTTGATATACGTCACATAAATAACTGAATAAATTAACTGAATACATGTATTTACAAGTTATCTGTTGAACAATACCAGGAAGTGCATTCTTATTGTATGAAAATTTTTAATTTTAATATTTATTTTCACAAATGGTAGAAGTTTCCCTTTCCAAATGTGTTTATTTTGATGTAAACACCAATTTATTTGGACAAAAACCGCGTGAATTTTCTATTAGATGCAATTTACCATCGATTTTTTCTAAATCTCGTTTTTCTAATTTGAGCTTGCCAATTTTTCTAAAGTATAGCATCTGTCAGTGAACTACATCTTTTGAAATACACTGCTCAACTTCTAAAACCACTGATAACCTTTATTTATGATATTCTGGCTCAGAATTTCTTTTCTACCTTGGACTTTAGGCTATTAGCAACGATTTCAAGAAAATTTAATCTTTAATTCGAACACGTTTATAGAGAAAATCGTATTGATATGGTGAAAAAAATGAGAATGGTTACAAAATTCCACAAATAGCAGGATGAGATATGTTCTATTAATAGAAATAAAATACAGAAACATGTAAACCTCGAACTGAAATGAAATCTATAAGCACTCAAAAATGATTCAAATCTATGTATTTTCGTGTCAGTAAATATAATTGTTTTGTAATCAAACAGAAACGCAGTAAATAAGAAAGATATCTTAGCATTTTGAAAACATTTTTATCTTCGATCTCTAATGAAGTCTTCTAACAATTTCCATAATTGATACAAAACGTAAAATGTGTGAGGAAATTTATATAATTATTTGACACTGTGCACACTTTTTCTGATAGGGCTCATTTTCGAAGATTTCAAAGTAATTAGAGAATATGAATTTTACATTGATTCTTAGAAAATAATTTTTGAGAAATATTAATCACACTTCAAAACACACACAAAAATACAAATTCACAAAATCACATTCACAAATTTTGCTTTTATATTAATCACACTTCTGTTACTAAGTTGCATGCTATTACTTTTATTCCTTAAGTTTGAAAATAATGTAAAATAATGCTTTTTGGATGTATTTTCTTTAAAATTCATATATGTAAGTTGACAATATGTAAATCAATTTATCTATCTATCGATATCATATACATGTAATTATTCACATAAATTTTCTCTCGAAATGATTTTATTTCATAATGGTGTGAGTGCTACAAGACTTCAGATGATGTGGTTAATTTTTGGTTTATCCGCCTAACGGAAAATAGCCACAACTTTATCTCCTAAAAAACTGCCCCGTTAGATTTTTAAAACAAAATGATGTATGACCCACATATTCTGACCAATCACATAAGTCCATACCCGAAATCATATGATTCTAAAAGCTTCCATTTGACGAAACTTATAAAAACTGAAATCTCCAGAGCGAAGAAAAAAATGTTTATGTTTATTTAAAAAATGTTAAATGTTTTATGTTTATTTAGTGCCCGTGTGTCTTTGTTTTGCGTTTCATCGCTGTTTGTTTTGTGTGTTAAATGAAATGTAGATTTGAAAATAGCAACATGTTTCCTCAACAATCCTTTCAACTACTACAACAACAAAAAATATTCTTCCATCAAAGGTCTTAATTTCAGTGAAATATAATATATACATAAAAGAGGTAAAATCAGGTATATAACGCGCTCTTTTAACACCAAAAAGAAGATCGAAATTTGCAGGTGGGCGTATAAACGAGATGAGTATATAAAAAAAATTGGATTTCTACATATGATCAGAATACTGTTTATTTAAAAGAAGTGGCATACTTAATGAAATTTAGAGGGTTTTAGTTCTAGAAGTACATCATTTTTTCAAAAGTCTGGGATAATACCTCCAATAAATGACTTAAAAACAGAAGAACATTTCACACATGTATACCAAGTTCCTTCGTAATAAATAATATAAAAATATTTTCTATAAAGTCAACTTCTACTTAGATCAACAAATAAATATTCTACTTTACTTACTTCTCATTAAATAATTACAATTAATATAAATATATATCAACATACGACAGAATCAAAATATTAAGTGACAATTTTTTTCTCTCATATAAAACTAAAATTAATTAATTAAATTTAATTAATTAATTAATGTTTGAAGGAACTGTACTAACATCCAGTGTCATGCACTACAAGTTTTAAAAAATGTATTTGAACTTGAGGGGATGAATAAAAAGTATTTTATCAATGACTGAAAATTTGAACAAGATATATAATTATGTGTGGGGAAAATGTGAACTAAAGCAGGAATTGAAAAAAAGGGGGTCCACGTTATACGGAAAATATACGTAAAGTATTAAAAAATGCAGCTTGAAAGTACAGGAGGGCGTTATAAACCGAAGTTTACGGTACATGTTTATTACAAAATTTCTGAATATTGAGAATTTTTCAAATTTTATATGAAATATTTATACCTGAAATAATCCCTGTGATATTCGTAGTATGACCAGAGGAATCGCTCCCATAGCAGCAACTGTGGGAGTTAACAAGCTTAACAATCCAGAAAAAAATATCCCTAATCCAAACACCCATTTCGCACTGAATGCTTGAGCTAAATATCCACCGGGTAAAAGAGTTAGTAAGTATCCATAATAAAAGGATCCGAGGATAACGGCCTGTTCTTTATAACTCCATTCGTAACGTTGTCCCTGAAAAAAATTCAAACAATTATCTTCTTGTTTAAGGAGGTATGATGTTTAAATGTGTGGTATGCATAATCAACTGTTAGATATTTCATGTTACTCTTTATAAAAATCAAAACGCATTGTTTGTTATTGATATAATTAACTTTTAAGAAATCTGTTGTACAAAGCATTCAAATGCAGTAGTTTCTTTTTAACCAAAGAAATTTAACTCTTTCGTGAGTCTTGGGAAGATTGGTTCCCATCTACATGGTCTTACAAAATCCACCTGGGGGGAGCACAAAACCCATTATATTATATTGGCCTTGCTGTTATAACGATGGGAAGACTAATTTCCATACTTTTTAATTTTTTATTAACCTTGCATCATAAATAGTGTCATACTGTGGAAAGTGAACAAAAGAAACAGAAATTTAGACCAGCTAACATTTCGTGTAGCAGTAACTCGTCGGCTAATAGACGGATATTCTTCAAAGAAAAAAAAATGAAAGGACGTCTTGCTAGCTTCTCAAGCAAAGAATTGTGTAGTTCCGGATGTGTGCTTAGCCAGCGTGGGAAATCATTTTCCAAAGATGGCTTCCAACTATTGACGATGTAGAAAATGTAGCAGAAAGGAACAAGAAAAGAGGACCCGCAACATGTGTGTTGAATGTGATGTCCCTTGTGCATTACAACATACTTCTTATCTTTTCATGGCAAATAATCTCCATTAGATTTAATATCCTTTACAACAATGAATGGTTCCTTGGAAGTATTCTTCTCACCCCTAAAATTCGGAAAAATAAAATATATTTCCTTCAATGCTATTGTTGAGTTGTTAATAAAACATAAAAAAACTACGAGAAGTTCAAAAGAGAAATAATTGACCCATGTGAAAGGGTTAATACGCTTCATAGCGGCAACATAGACAGCGTAATTTTTAATACACCGAGTTCGTTATTTTGGATTTGAATGTTAGTTTGCACCAATTTTCAACCTTGTCCAACCATTTTCTCAAATTACCAAAAATGAGTAGGATACCTAACCTTACATATAACCTGCGATGAATCAATGACTACTCAACATTTAATCAACCATCAGGGCATCAACTACTGCTATGGCACCATCAAACCAATCTTGGGATAAAATTTAATACTCAGGAGATTTATAATATACATAGTAGTAAACCTTATGTCAGCGCTTCTCATACTCTCAATACTTGCGACCCAATATTCAATCACAATTTTCATCGCGCCCCCTTCATATAATAACGATGTGTTGAATTCGATAATACGATACTTTGAAGCTAAAGCTTCAATACGACTTTAACCTCTTCACCACCGGCGTGTATAAAAGTCTCGCTCAGCCAGTGCGTAAATTGCCCCGGACGTATATATACGTCTTTACGAAATATGTTCACTACCATCCATAAAAATATTCATTGGAATGCAATAAAATGACCTTAACATTGTTTTGGAAGGATTTACTTATTTCACACAAAGGGATTTTTTATTTATTTTCATTTTCTCCGTCCCCTCAAACACACCACATATGCGTACATGTGTGCAAAACAGTAGCATTCGGGAATGAATAGCATATAACTTTTAATCTACAGCTAAGGGATTATTTATAAACTGTACAAATTACCAATATAAGTGTTAATTTTTGCATATAATTTTATATATGACCAACCGGTGTGGTTACTGGTAATTATTAAATTTATTCTTAACTTAGTATTGTTAAGGTAATTATATAAAGTTCATTATGCACTACTGATACATTTATAAGTGTATTATATCAGTGTAAATGTATTTTTTTTTCATCATGACAGAATGTATTTTGTTTGTTTTACTTTCAAAAATTAATACTTTTTTGAAATAATCTTTTGTTTTCGACTTTTCAATATGCTCGTGCCCCCCTTCTAGAGTTATCACGCCCCCTTAGGGGGGCGCGCCCCACAGTTTGAGAAGCACTGCCTTATGTGCAACTATTTCGACGTACTGCTTACATGCAATTCACTAGGGAAAGAAGAGTGGCAATTACCTGTATTAATTTCTCTATACAAGTCAGTACATGAGGTTGTGTTGAAATGCCCTTAAGATTTATTCCGAAAAGGTTGATTTTGTGTCTCGACAAAATACAAATTTAAATAATGGCTGGCTACTTACACCAAAAAAAAAATATACAGTTGAACACCTGTGTTTGTGTTTGGCAAACACTAGTAGACTCATTTGTATAAGCAGGTGGTACTTTGAAACGAATTTTTTGAAAATCGTGCTGATTTTATTTATTTTATTGCTTTTATTAGTAGTTCTACAGGAAAACATATTCACTATTCATCTTTTTTCACACAAAGCTGTCCAAATGGGAAAGTATAAGAATATTAAGTGGGTAAGTATGGAATCAGCTTATTACTTCTCAACGATTCCATGTTATTTGTCAAGTTCTTAGATCAATGACACTCATACACGCCCACACATAATACAATTGACCATCAAAATTGTAATACCATGAAAGGATTATGAAAACATAAAATTTGTATGAAAAGGGGGAAATTCTGGAATATGTAAGTCATTAGCCTTTTAGTGAAACTGACCAATATAGGAGGGTGAAATGGCATACCAAGAGTGTGGTTTAAAGTCCACGCCATTATTTCTTGCATTGTTCAGAATCCATTGAATATCATATAAATATGGAACCATTAGGTTAAAAAGGGTCATACATGCAGAATATCAGCTGTTTTCCACCATTGACGCCAAAAAGGACAGACATATTGTTAAGTTGATCTTGCAAGATCGTACAGCCGTATAATGTAAGTTGAGCAGTGAGTTTGCAGCGCAAACTGTCAGTAGGGCAACCATAACTGCAGCTTTCCTTGAAACTGCAGAATTAGTAGGCAACAAAATAATCAATACAAAAAAAGGTGAAAAAATTAAGTTATAGTCTTGTTTCTGAGTTATACTCTAGAAATTATCTGTCAAGGGAAAATACTATACATTAAACAAAAATCTTCAGAACTCTGATTTAGTGATAAATGATTTTTTAGAAAAAAAAATCCTAAAAGTAACAAATTGGAAAATAAAAGAGTAAAGTGATACCATATATCTAATGTTTCTATTTGTCTCAACTATCTTTGTATTTAGGAGTGGGGACTCAAATTATTTTGCATTATAAAGACAATTTAAAATTATAATTTAAAAGGGATAATATATATTATGCTATAATCATGGAAATCACAAGAAGAAAAATAAGGAATATATATATATATATATATATATATATATATATATTAAAATTGTAAAATATAAAAAAAAAAGAAATCAAGAAATTTGAAAAAAAGTATCAGTTTTCAAAATAAGATGAAAAAGTCGTGAATGTGTTAGAAGATTTTCAATCAATAACTTCAAAACAGAATAATTTAAAGCAAAGGCAAAGTTCCCGATAAAGGAAGCATTTCGAAACAGAAAAGTTCAGAACTAAGACGATTATCTCAAATGATAACTTTTCTTCAACAATAATGATTTTAATTAAAAAAATTTCTTACATTGCACACTTGATTAAATAAATATGGTCCTGTATTACTAATAGCACTGATGATTTAGGTTGAGAAAAATGTCTTAAGAGAAAATAAAGGTATAATATATTTAAGGTATATCCGACTACGTTCGTAACCATAATTTTGCAAAAGTGTTTAAATGGATAATAATTATGATATTTAGTGTCACTTAGATTAGAAAATGTATATAAAATTGTTTTAAGAATAGTATTACAATAAAAAATTATTTAAGTACAATATTTTGACAAAAAATGAACATAGAATGACCCATTTCAAAATTGTCTCCTTTTGTGAAAAATTCTTCTATTATAATAATATTTTTCCTGTATAAAGCTCAGATCTCTGTACAGAGGTTCAACTAGAATTTTTGAAATATATAACTTAGAAGTGGGTTTATTCCTGTTTTACGACAAAAGAAGGGAGAAATTTTAAGAAAAAAACGCCGATAATTATTACAATGGGTTGTAACTATGAAAATAATGTGAATTTTTCAAAAATCATAGTTGAGCCTTTGTACAGAGGTTTGAGCTATATACAGGCAAACTATTATTATAGCAGAAGCATTTTTCACAAAAGGGGAACATTTTGAAAAAAAAGTTTATTCTAAGTGAATTTTTTGCCGAAATTTTGTATTTAAATATTTTTTTCCCTTCAAAATGTCCTTAAAACAATTTTATACATGTATTCTAATCTAAGTGACACGAAATATCATAAAAATTATCCATTTATGCACTTTTTTAAAATCACTGTTCCGAACGTAGTCGGATACCTTAAAAAAACAATTTATCATAATTTAATATAAAGGAAATGATTAATCGTGGCAAAATTCATATAAGGATTCAAAATATATTCAAATATTTTTATAGGCCAAGGTAATGTATAAGTTTAAATTAAGAGTAAATTCTTTGAAATTAATGTATTATCAATCTGTTAGAGGTCATGAAATCGAATCCTGTGAAATCAAAGTTTAAATTGAAACATAGAATTTTTTCTTCCCATTCTTTAACAATTATTTAATTTAATGCAAAAAATGTAAGAATTAAGGAATTAAGAAATAAAAGATGAGAAATACGATGGCCTGTGGCCAAAAAATAATAAAAAATTCAGCTGATACACAGAAAATTATAATAGAATCCCAAGAAAATCACTGGAACACTAACGGATCCTATTAAGAAACTGTGCCCCCTTGTTATTACCATTTGCAAATTAAAAATTTGGTATCTTACTTTTTATAAATAATAAGAGATAACTGTTATGATAGACATAGATTTTGATAATGTGCAATGTTTTAGATTTTTAGCCTACTGACTGCTCTTAAAAATGATTGCAGAATTCTAGAGTAAAGTATGATGAGAAAGAATTCGTTAAAATTTCTCCATTTATTAGGATATTTTTCTGTAAAATGTAAAAAAAAGGATAGTTGAAAAGAGTGTAAATAAATGATATTTGATGAAAATACAAGAAAAATTAAAATAAAAAAATTAAGAACTAAGACATCCCCCAAATTATTCATCATTTGTATTTACCATTTAAAAACAAAGAATATATTGACATACCAGGTTAATGTATATAACCTTAAGCAAAGATTACAAATTAATTTTATTTTTTAAAAATGTACAATATTTATAAAACAGAAAATAGGGTATAGAAAAATAAAAGCTGTATTTTGAAAAAGGTTTTTAACTTCAGTTTTTTAGCTTTCAAAAAATTATAAGCTAAAGCCTTTAAAAACAAACCTTATAGCAGGGATGGGTGAACGTTTCCATGGTACTGGCTACTTCTAATGTTTTTTAAGGTGTTGCGGTCCACCCAACGGCAAAGATGTGGCCATTCTGTTTTAAAATTGTGTGTTTTCCTTTCTTAACACTTGTTTTCGACTGTGTACCTCTATTTTAATATATGACTGATTGCTACCAGACCATGTATCATGGACGTATTCGAAGCAGGATGCAGAGAACACATGTGAACCAATGAATCTGAAGCTGGCGTTAAGTACTTAATTTGTTCTTTGCCAAGTCCACGCCATCGCGGGACAGGACATCAGTACAAGAACCCAATCCCTCAGAAGCACGGAGGATGGGATGATGTCTCAATAGCCAATCCCACGCTATTACGGAAGGGCTTCTTAAATTTTCAATATTTCAATATTTCACGCCAAGTACGATCAGTGAAGATGAGCATAGACCATTATTTGTTCGGAATAGTTTATTTCACAATCCTAATATATATCGTGTAATTCAGTGCTTCTCAAACTTTCCATACTTGCCACCCAATATTCAATCATAATTTTCATTGCCCCCCATACAATAGCAATATGTTGAATTCAATAATACTGTGCTATGACACTAAAGCTACAATACGATTTTAACCTCTTAAGTACCCCCGGCGTATATAAACGTCTCACTCAACCAAAGCGTTAATTCCCCGGATGTATAAATACCTGTCCAAAGTACAATCTTTTCTGCACAATACTATCCATACAATTATTTCGAAGGTTTTAGAATGCAATAATAGCTGCTTGGCAGAGTATTTGCGGAGGATTTATTTTTATTTCAGTGGATTTCTTACTTATTCCTCCCCTCCATCCCTCCCAATACATCACATATGTACGACTCCGTGGAAGACGGTGGCGTTGGGGAGTGAATCGTACAACTTTCAATCGGCAGTTAAGGGATTAATTATAAACCGTGAAAATTATCAAGTGTTAATTTTTGTGTATAACTTTATATGTGACAAACCTATGGGGTCACTGGTGATTATTGAACTTGTTCATAACTTAGTAAAATTAAGCCCGTGGCATTAATGCTGATGATTAAACTTCTTTGCTTAGTATTGCTAAATTAATTATAAAATACATTGTGAGTACTGATACATTTAAAATGTATTATATCTGTGTAAATGTGTATTTTATTTTTTATTAGGTCAGAATATATTTTATTTATTTACTTTCAGTAAATTCTTTTAAATAATCTTTTGTTTACAACTTTTTAGTATGCTCGCGCCCACCTCGTAGAGTTATCACGCCCCCTAGGGGGGCGTGCCCCACAGTTTGAGAAACGCTGTATTACGGGGAGCTGATCATCAACATTTAATCTCCCCTTCAGACAGTGTGTGGGGAAACTTCATTTATATGGCGGACATTGCTTTGATTGCTCTTTTACCCTACGGCAGCATTGAGGGTCTTAAGCATCATCGTGTGCTTCCACTGAAGGTACAAGTGTCATTTACACATATATCGAATCATTTGTTTAAGTAGACACAGTCGCATCCATTGTGAAAATCCTATTTTCCAGTCTAGCTGGCGTTGGTATTCCATAAATATGTTTCTTTTAGCAGACGAGTTTTAGGTCTTAGTAAAGGCAATCCCCTCAAAACGTCTTGACGGTCCACCGGTCTGTCAAGATCGACCTACTGCCCACCTCCCTGCCTTATAGCATAAAAATGTTCTGTATTTTATATTTAACCCAAAAAGTGTGTCTTTAATATTTTTCAAAAATTATGAATCTAACGTTTCAAAAAGTGTTAATTTATCTTACCAGATATTTAGTACTTCTAGGCCTGTCTTCTGCTTCCACAAGCATTGGACATTCAACAAAAGATTTTGTTCCATTTTTACTGTAACCATGACTAGTTGTACTCATTGCTAAGATCGTCACGTTTAAGTCCACTTGCATTGCATATGTGCAAGACAGGCCCAGAAAGCCCAACAACGCAACCACATAGCGCTTCGGTATGTTGTACTGCTTCTCACCTGTAATTAATGAATATACATTATAGTAAAGTAAAAACTAACTACAATCGATCCCCAATTAAACGAATTCATCGGGACCGAGCATTTTATTCGTTAAATCGGGATTATTCTTAATATCGAGGTCCAAAAAAATATAATATTTTTGCACCTTTGGAAATTCTATAACAAACAACTACGAAAAAACATCCATTGTGAAAAATACCACTCTTTTTATTTAGCAGTTAAAAGTACTATTGCTGTCGCTAGATGTCGCTGGGCATATTGCTTGCGAAGCGATCCTTCATCCCATATCATAATAGTGATGTTTCCTGGTGAAGTAGCAAGCCTTGGTGGAGAGAGAACAACCTGATTGGTCGCTTGTACGAGGAAAGGGGGAGTGGTTATGAGGAACTTGGAGACGAAGTCAGGGTAGTGAAAAAGTTCATCCTGGAGTGGCTGACAGACTGCCTTGTGATAAAAGTACTTTTAGCAAATTATTACCAGTTAATTGGAAATTTTAAAACATTGACTAATAAATGCTTGAAATTTTTTTAAATTCCCGACTCGAATTCTTTCTTCGACTTAATGCAGAGCAGAAAATACTGCGTCATTTACATCCTATTACATGACTATGTTTTCGAAGTTTCCAAATAATGTAAAGAATTGCAAAATATAACAGTTTTGGCGGGAGTTTCAGTATCAATTCCAACATAAAAATTGTTTCGTATTTATTTATGACAATCTTCCATGCCTGGTAAATTTTCAAACCAGAAGTTTCTACCGTACGTGTAATAAACCTCATTTTTCTCAAGAAAGCGAGGAAATGGTGAAATCTCTTAAAATATCTTTTAGGTTGTGAACTGGGATAAAATAAGAAAGAAATTTTCTGTTTTATTCAAAACTCACACAATAGGTTTTACTCATAGCTCATCTGCACCTTTAAAATCCATATTGGTCTACACACTGCTTGTAAGAAAAGTTTTCTTTTTTTTTTACGGATATAAAAGATATGTGATTTGAAAAGAAATACAATTCTTTTTAATCCAAGCTAATAGTAAAATTGGATCAGTTGTTAAAATAATACGTTAATTTGGGGTTTATTATTCGTTAAACAGGGGGTTTGCCTCCATTTTAATATGGAAAAAAAATCATTTAATCACGAAATTCGTTAAAAAATTGCGTACTTTTGTATATATCAAAATACCCACTCAATATTTAATCATCACACCTGTAAATCTATGCTTATTTTCTTATTTTCGAAGAAGAAAACTACTTTGTATGACTATGTTCTGTATGAATTGCAATAAATTCAAAGTTTTGCTGAATCCATTTAATTTTCTCATGAGCTCCTTTTTACTGAAGCAAAGAATTATATTTATCTCTAAAAATAAAAAAAAAAATTAAAAATAATCGTGTTGCTGTAATAAATTTACTTGTTCATAAGGGGTAATGTTTTAATAAAAATGGGTCGTAAAAAGTGGAATTTAACTTAAGAGCGTTAAATGAACGAATTTTGCGAAAAAAAGAACAAATGAAGAAAGTTTACAAAAAAGACAAATTTTTGAAGAAATGATAAGTTAAATTAGAACTAGATAATACATGTAAGTTGCAGTTTTATAATTTGAGCAATGTGTGTGGATACAAAATAATTTTCAAAAGTGGGGTTGGTTTACGTTAGGGAACATTTTTATCCCTCTAAAGTATATTCAAAATTTTATTTAGCTAGTACATATATAAAATATGTTCATTTTCAACATAAAACTGAAAACCTAATTGATAAAAATTTGATACCCATCAACTTTTTTTAGTTATTAAAATATTCTTAAATGCTGCATAAATTTTAGTGCATTTTAGAACCTTGACTTTAATTACAATGCAGCCTCCGGAGAAAGCGTTAAAATATATATTAAATAGACTGATTAAACAAAAATAGAAACAATAAAGTATTTACTTATACAGAAATCTCACTATTAAATCAAGAATATATTGTTTTATAACTCACTTTCATAATTAAAGTTTTGCTGGGTGGTAATTGGTTCTTCTGAGTTCAGTCAAGAGATTGTAATTAAAAATTTAATTTACGAATTTTATTACAGATGACTAAAATATATGCAGAAAGTTATCACAAAATTAAAAACACCTTTTCCATTGAAAATTATTAGCACTTGAAAACTACGAGTATTTAAAATTTTAGTAAAATTAAGTTTTTTTTATTTTCAATTATATATACAGTACAATTTTCTCAGTTGAAGTTTTCAGTCCATTGTACCGCAAGGCATGTCTAATTTATTGATGTAAATTATAAAAATTTTACTGAATTCTAAAAACAACATAAATCCCATTAATATGAAAGAAATTATTCCGCACTTTTTAATGTGATTTATAATGTCCAGTGAAGTTTTAAGTATAAAATTTTGTACTAAGCTGATATTATGAAGACAGCCATGGTTAAAAATTTATAGATTGCTTCATTCTTTTTGTTCTAAATTTTTTGAAAAGAAAATTACCCTTTGTGTTTATTTTGTTGGAATACCTTAGGCTTTCCATAGCATTTGCAATAAGAAATGAAAAATTGAAAGAGAATCAAGATTCACAGTTGAAAGTAGAATTTAGTTTGATGCATTTGCCGTGTGCTATGGATTATTTTTAATTTTACGATACCTTTTTAACTTTGCAGTGAAAACTTGCATTTTATTTGTTTTATTGTTACGGCGACTCATACCTACATATTTAATTCAAATGGCCTCTAAACAAAGAAAGTTTGTGGCAAAGAGAGAGAGAGAGGGCTCTTGGGCGAATAAAAATTGATTCATACAACAAAACAATTGACTGTAGGTTTAAAAACACGCTTCAATTATGAATTTTCAAAATAAACATCAGTTTACATATAAGAAATGTGAAGATATAAAAAACCTTTTGCTAGAAAACATGTTTTTGTCAAACAAAAGGCCAAATTTTAAAATCGAAAATAGTTTCGTATTTGCCATTGATATCCGAAGGTAAAATTTTAAATACAAATATTAAAAGACTAATTATTTAATAAATATTTTTTATGATCATATTAAATTTGTTCTTCCTTATTTTAAATTGCCGTTTGTTTGAATATTTCCCTTTTGGAGACCCCGAATAAACAACTACATGAAAATATTTCTTTTTTTTTTTATCTTTCTTTGTCTAAAACCAAGGGTTAAACACTTTTTAGGTATGATAAATTTTTCGAAAACCTTTGAAAGTTGGGGTAATTCCCCGGAAAAATAAATTTTTTAATATTTAAAGATTTTTCAAAAGAAATAATTTTGTTGGGCTTATGTCAATTTGTCATTTTAAAAAATTTTATCCCCCTTTAAAAATTTTAATCCTTTTTAATTAAATCCCTATATCATAAAACTAAACGGGGGTTTAAAAAACGGTTGAACGGGTTCAAAACCGTGCAACGGGTGTGAATTTTTTGGAAAAGGGTAACCCTTGGTATTTTCCCTAATCCCCGGGTTTTAAAAATTTTGATGCCCTTCTAAAAGGGATATTCCTCTATTTAATTGCAGTTTGACTTTAATTGTACATTAAAAACAAATAATCAATCCAGATTTTTTCCCTTTTAAAACTTATATACCCCTTTTTTAAAAAAAGGTGTATATTTTTCACCGTTTTTTTATTTATTAAATAGGTTTGGGGAAATTTGTTATTTGGGGTTTCCCCGAATTGGGAGGCAAATATTGTTGTTATAAAAACCGAAAAAGATGATTGTGTGCGTGTGTAACTTTTAAACTAATTCCTACACTTCAATGGCGTATGAATGAAATCAGTCAGAAATATCTTATTTAATAATCAGCTGATAATGAAAAGTATTTCTGCACAAAATAAAAACTTCGAGACCTGGCTATTTATTCTAAGGAGGAAAGGATATTGAATTTTTCGTGCAACAGGATGAAGCCCCTCTGTAATCAGTAAAGCAAAGTCAAGGAAAAATGGCCCAAAAACAACAGTTTTGTCCATAAACGTAGTAAATATAATATTTTCAGGCCCCCTTTTTGTATCTATCAACTGAAACCTAGAAAAAAATCTTTTATTCTTTAAGCAATATCCTATAAATTGATTTCTGAAAAAAAAAATCTTATATATATCGCCTGATTGCAAGAAATAGTTTTTTTAAACTTTATCTTTTAAGAGCAATAATTAAGTAATATTCACACATTTGTATAAAATTTTGAGAACTTACTTGAATATTAGTATTGTTTTGGGTAAATTTTTGGATACTGACAATAATTTCCACATTCTCTTAAGGGGACGTGGTACGAGTACGATTTAAACTAAAATTTTTAACTTAAGGATTTTCAAAATTTTTTTGGTTGCCTCCTACGTGAGTATATTATGTAAAACAGATTTTTTTATGCTCAAAATTTCATAAAAAGCTAACCATTTAATTTAAAAAAAAACAACTTGAAATTTGTGAAGCGATTTTAAAATGTTACTTCTCCTACAAAAATTTACATACACGCATGAAATTTTATTTAAAGTACATCAAACCACGCATAAAAAAAGTTGGTATGGGTGTTGCGATAGCATGATTGGTATTCGTGTAATACTTCTTTTTATGAATGCTTATTGAAAATTCCTTAAAAACAGTATAAATTCTGAGTTCAATTATTTTTAAATAAATAAGTATTACTTTGATTCAAAAATGCATACCACCTTTTGTTACATGTACTATTACAAATAGGTAAAAAAAAAATCAAAACATTAGACACCATAGAAAAAAAGCCTTAGCATTTTAAATGAAGACAAACTAATTATTTTATCTTTCTGAGATAAGTCCGTTTAAAGTTTTGATTTTCCATAGGAATGTGAATAAAAACCAACATAAAAGCTATAATAATTCTGCTTTTTCTAAGTTTAGAGCTTTCAAATTTTGTGAGGTTAAAGAAATATATATAAATAATATATATAATATAATATATATAAATATATATATATGAATCGTACCGCGTGTCCCCTTAAATTTATTTTACAAACAATCCAAAATCAGATTTTCTGTTCCATGGTTATAACCTGGATACTTTTCAATACACCTACTACAACGAGATTTAAGGACGGGACTGAGTTTGGTTTTAGTGCGTGTATGGTACAAATTAAGATTACTTTATAGTTACACGCATATCACATCGGTAAAGGATCTCCCATGTTTAAGTTTAATCAGGTGAAGGAAAATTGCACTTGAATTAATATAACCCAAAGACGTAACGTATAGCCCCACAACTCTGTATTGCGGGGACCCAAGGCCTGACTGATGCCAAGTAAGTACCCTTTGTAAAATCTGGCTTGGGGGCTCAAAACCTAAATTTGCAGAAGGGCCCTAATAGTCTACGTTACGCCACTGAAATTACCCTCAAACTTTTTTACAATGTAAGGTTTTTAGAGTTCCTTTTCTTTAAATTAGCCACCCCCTCCTCCCCCAATTATTCCCCACGACGGATCTTGGGTGGAATCACACCTTACAACCTCAATTCAAAGTGATTATTGTGTGCCAGGGAAGTTTGTGAAGCTAAAACGTTATTTGACGATCTCATTGAAATTCTGAATATTGTAAATGCTTCATTACGAATGTATTTGCTGTAAATTACTTTATTATAAGATCATTCTGAAATTATAACATATCTCTTTCGTTTAAAATATCCTTCTTTCATTATAAATTTATTATATTAACAGCTAAGAATTATATACAAATAAAAACTATTTTGCTGCTCTATAAAATATTTTTTGCTCTACCTAATTCTTAATTGTGTTCTAGGTAATAACTGAAACGTACTATCTTAAACCACACTGATCAAACAGTAGAAGTGTTAAGTGGGTATGCTTTGTATTTTTCGTATTTGCTTACAAGAAACAGCAATGGGAATTTTAAAGAAAACACACACATATTTCTGTTTTTTATAAAACTTTAATATGCATGACAATATGTCACACAAATTAAGGAAATTAAGTATTCTAGAAAAGCGATGGAGCCGAAATTCAATTACAATTTACATTCGCTTTCGTTGAATTGACCAAATAATAACAACTTATCACTATCCATTATTCAGTTTTCAGTGACTAATTGATATTAATTTGCCATTAAAAAATGAGCTTCAGTAAAAAAAATATATATATTATTTATTTCATATATTAATCTATCATTTTTTTGTCCTCTTCAATTCATATGGAAGCCCAGTATGGTTCTATTTAATATGCGCGATTCACAGATGGGATATTCACCACAAGGCAGTTTAAGTGTATAATCTGCAAAATTTCTTTCGACTGTTGTTTACTTCACATGCATCGATGTAAAAACAAATATACATCTTCGAGATAAAACATTATGAACACGACCAGAATTTCAAGGACATCGTCTAGATGACGTTGAGGGCACCTGATTAAAAGATATTTCATTTAACTGCTGCTGGAAAAGGTAAGGAATCATTCTTGAACTTACTTTTGAGAGTGATGGGAAACACACTGCTGATCTAAACGAATTTGACTGAGCACAGATTGGGATGGTCCAAACACTCGGAACGAGTATCTCCAAAATTGCATGACTGGTAGGCTTTTTGCTATCTGTCGCTTTTCGTATTCAAGTAAAGTGGATAATTGATGGGTAAATCAGCAGTAGACACCAAGCTATTCGACGTCTACGCATCACCAAAGTAAAAGAACGTCGGATACTGTTCCTCTTGGGAAAGAAAAATAGGGGCCAGATAGTGGGTCAGTGCACAGCACAATACGTTGAAGATCTAAGTACAAGTGTTTCGAAACACACAGCTCAGCAGACACTGTTGAATATGGGATTGCGCAGTAAATGTCTCACTCATTTGCCTCTGTTCACCAAGCATTATTTTCAACTACACCTACAATGGGCCCAGGAACATGAGATTGGACAAAGGATAAGTGGAAGAGAGGTACCCGGAGGGATGAATCTTGATTTCACATTAATCACATCGATGACTGTGTCAGGATGCACCGTCTTCTAAGCAAATAATTGCTTTCCCCATGTACAACAGGTTATATACAGGCTGGTAGTGGTGATATTATGCTTTGAGGGATGTTCTCATGGATGGGGCTCTGTGATCCTTAGTTGTAGTAGAACAGACCGTGAAAGTATCAGACTGGTCTGAGTATAATTGAAGATAATTTGTACCCTTATATTGCGTCTATTTTACCAATCGGGAATGGAATCTTAAATCAGGACAACACATCAAGTCACAAGGCTCAAATTGTGTAAGAGTGGTTTGAGGAGCCTAAGAATAAATTCCAATTTTTTTCCTGATGATCTAATTCGCTGGATTTAAACCAAGTATAGCACATTTGGGCTTTCATAGAAAGGCAACTCAGGGTTCAAACACCTCAATGTCTCAATATCTCCCCTTTGTATGATAGTTGTATAGATATTTGGTACAACCTGTAACCATTCATCTACCAAGAAAAAAACAACACTAATTCATTCCAAGAGGTCATTAGGTAAAAAACAACAACAACAAATCTCTAGATTGCTTCAATCCCAACGGTCCTTTGACAGAAAAATTGACAATATATTTAAAAATATAGCCCCTATTTATATAATACCAACAACTGTTATATAAGCTTCGATATTTAAAACTGTGCATCTATTTATAGGGAATGACAAAAATGTAAATGCGATGTGTTTTCTATCTGTTACCATTTTGACATTATGGTCTCTTTAACCAATTGACTGATTATATTTTATTCAAACGGTTTATAGCAACATTTGAGTATTCAGTGATTGAGAAACCCAAATTTTTTCGAATTTTCCCCAAGCTTTAGAGGGAGGGGGTGAATATAAATATTTATACAAACATCAAAAGTCCAAGCTGAAAGTTATCGTTTTCTGTAGGGACGTGAGATATTGATAGGTGACATTGCAACTAAAATTAGATTCCAAATAAGATAATTTTGATATGTGTGTTAAAAAAAGAATTGATTAAATCTTGGTAAAATCCTGTTATAGCTCATCAACTGGCGTAAGTTTTTTCAAACCGGGCCAAAAGTGGCTCCAATGCACATTTTTCAATGTCGAAATCGAGGAAACTGAAAGAAACATGGCTTATATCCAAATGAGTAAAACATTTAACAATTTATTTCTTCGAGAATAAATTCATGTAAAATGTAGTTTCTAAAAAGGGCAAATTAATGACATTCTAAACCTTGCATTCATTCTAAACAGCAACCTGCGTTCAAATGTAGTTTTCAATTAACAATCAAGCGTGGAAAAGATGCAAATGGCTCAATTAAGTTCGTAAGGTTGTGAAAGATTACTATAACTTGTTTAAAAACTTTTCACCCAGCTTGTCTACAAAAATAGTTAAAAACCACTCTTTTGGCTAAATTAGTATCAACCATCAGATGTTAAAAGCGCAAATAAAAAGCTATACTATTTGATTTAATAGCTAATACCTCTTTTAATTATTAAAAATAAATAGTCACTGTGTACTTTTCTCTTAAAATTATATTATTTTCTGAGTTTTTAAGAAAATAAAAATTAAAAATTAGCAAGTAACTGATGTCGAAAAAATTTTAATGTTAGCTTGTATGCTCACCTGATTTAATATTGCCAGGTTTGTAGTTTGAATATTTTACCATATTTTCATATTTCTATTACATTCAGGGAACTTGTAACCAATCGAGTATTTTTAATTTTTAAACCGTAGATTTCAAAATCAAAATATAATTAGTTATGTTTTATTTAAAGATTCCAGTGTTTGTCAAGTCATTGTTATGATGTTTTGAAGTTATAAAAATACAACGATAATGTTGCCATTTTGGGATTTCAAAAAAATGAAATTCATAATTCAAAACCTTTATGGCTTTGTGTGTGTTCATATTAAAAAATACGAGATCCATGGAAACTATTGGAAGTAATGATCACAAAAAATTATGAAGTAAAAAAAAGTAGCTGAAATTGAGAATTAACACGTGAAACGAGAGTGAATTTTCTTCTGGAAAGCGTGGCGAAGTTAGTTATTTGTTTATGAATAAAGTCTAATAGATATATTGGGTCAAAAGTTGAATTTATAGTACACGTGTTTCAAAGTAACGATAGTTGTACGTATTGGCAGTTTAAAAAAATCCCATATCTGTTGCTTCATTTTTCCGATGTAAACACTAAAAAGAAAAGATATATCTGGGGAATAAAATGGAAACCCACGTGTATTTAGCGTACAAGTCTACTCTGAAATATCTAGAAAAATATATGATAGAAAATATTTATCAAACAAAAATCGCTCGCTCTTTGTTGTTATAAATTGTTTAGGTTGTAAGGTATAATAATAAAATGTTCTGTATGATATTGACTATAGAATATGCAATTTCATTTCTAACACACACAGTTAAAAAGTGCGTTAACTGCACATATAAAATTTTTAAGCAATATTGTCATCTGAGCTACAATATATGGTCACTTCCCCTTCAAGGCAATTTGGCCCCGTTAACTATAATAAACGTCATCCCATGGCAACCACATCATC
>BMAV01019474.1:0-40989 GCA_019973955.1 Trichonephila inaurata madagascariensis
TCCTAAAACTTTTTTCCCTTTTCTTCTCTTTTATCAAAAAAAATTTTTTTATGATATTTCAAAATCTTTTTTCAACCAAGAAAAAGAAAGAAAATATGATGAAAAATATAGTGACATATTGTTCACTTAACAACAACCGAATATTTTTTGTCTCATCAAGATTAATTAAACGGAGAAAGATTCTCTGTGGTTCTTAAATATATGAAACAACATGTTGAGTAGTGATGATTCATCTACAGAAAGCGTCTAAATCTATTCAATTTTTGCTAATATTGAAATTAACTCATAAAAAAAATTTATTACGACTTTTATTAAACAATATATTTTATTTTCATACAGTTTATACTTTTCCTTGCATATTCCTGATATTTAATTTTGAACAACATTTCTACTGTTTTAAATATAATTTACTTACATCTCATTTTATATCAAGTTAAAAGTCTATTAAAAATTTTTTTTTTCTGATAGATTTAAATTTATTTTTATGACCAAACACATTCAGTTATGTGTTTGATCAGAAAAATGTATTATATCGTTTTTATTATATTATTTTTCTTAGTTTGTTTTTCATGTTTTCTTTTATTCTCGTATGTATATTTTATTATTTCACGAACTCTTGAAAATATTTGTTGAGAAAATACAATATTACCCAGTGATATAACTGTAGTACTTTTTAATAGACTTGAAAAAAAAAAATATTAACATCTGAAAGTATTATTTACAAATTTAATCAATAAATTAAGGAAATTTTGAAATTAAAATATTAAATGGATCTTCAGCAAACGATCAAGGCACTAAAAAGACTTCTAATTAAAATGTTTCAATTTTGTTTTCAATTAAAAAGAAGAAATAACTGCAAAATTTTACACAAGAAGACATTAACATTAAAATATATTTTTACAAGCTTTTTAACAATCTTTAACGCATTATTTACAGGACAAGCTTCTTATTTTTTGGGGGAAACTTAAAAAAAAAACATGTTTTCAATCTTTGTAAAGTACACCTGCAATCACACTTTCCCTCTAGCCTGAGACTATGAATGAAGATTTATTGATTTCTTGGGAAATGTAAAAAATATATATTTTGTTTTGTCTAAAAAAATATAGAATAAGATATTTTTCATTGGAAGGTATTTTCTGTTTTTGTTTTTTTTTAAAATCTCATACTTACAAATTGTTTTTTTTAATTTAATAATCAAATCTTAAGAAAAGACAAACACTGAAAAGGTTTTTATCCTACATATGTCTTAAGAGTTTTATATTAAAATTCAAAAGTTAAATAAAATTCCAGATAATAAAATATAATTTTACTTAGAAATAGTGTATAAGCAAGTTTAATGCAATGCTTTTTCTTTATTTTTCAATTATTTTCTACAAGTCATTGTCAGAACACTCAAAAGCAGGTTTTCTAATAGTTATTTTTAAATATCTAAAACAATTAGTTTATTTTATGCTTTTTTTCAGTTAATGGCCATGTTGATCAAGATATGAGTGTCAGTAGCTATTTGCTGTAGTTATTTCTGTTGAGTGGTGATGCAACTTAAGACCGTTATGTAGAGAAGTTGATACAGGTTAATTTGTCGAGGATCAAAATTTTCATGAAGGTGTGTTGTGGAAATTTCGAAAGTGGAATGCTAGTACAGGTGTTGTCTTTGCCATTTGATCGCGGCTCAAATTGCGTGGTGTGCTGTAATGACACATGCATTGCTTCAAAGCAAGCTAAGTAAACATTAATAAATAATTAATAATTTTTTTTCAGGTATAAAGTTGCAATTAAGAAATAAGGAATGCCCTATCTATATGCATATATATTCCATTGCGTAACATAGTTTTTTTGCTTCTAAATTAAAATTTGTTCTAATATTTGGATTTTCATACTATTTTCAAAATATTAAAACTTAAATATTGTACTTTAAATATATGCACATTACTTGGTTTTGTACGGGATGCAAAAAGAAAACAATATTGTAGTTCCTCAAAACATTTCATTAAATATGCTTTGATTTTTAATGTATTAGCAAGCTATTTTATAATGATATATCTTTCAAACAAAAATCTTTATGCAAGATAGACAAAAAAAAAATTATAATCACTGAAGTCGTAAGGAAGTGTTTTTTTCCTTTGTTTCACGATGGAAATTCAGAAATTTTCTTTACTCCCGTACAATTTGAATCAGATTGATTTTTTATTTACACGTTTCAACTAGTGGGAATTTCATTTTATTAAAAAATGCTATTTTAAGTCAGCTGACTTAAAATACTATAAAAACAAACAAATAGAATAATTAATTCTGACAACGAAACAAAATTATTATTTCCAATCATAAAATCCCATATGAATAAAATGAATAAATTTATTTCCATGACTTTTCTCTCTGGAATTATCTCTCTCTTTTTATAAAATTTATATAAAAAACAGAAATTTCATTATGGTCTTATATTTGCAAGCTGACATTTATTTGTATCTAAGCACTTCTTAGAAATCTAAAATAAATTGCTGGGTTATTTTAAAAGCCCCAAATGTGTGAAGAAACCTTTTTTTTTAAAAAAAAAATATTAACAGTAGAAGGAAACAAAATCATGAGTAACCAATTTAAAGCATATGAATGATGGAAAGTTAATCAAAATTTTAATTATTATACATTTATATTTAATTTTATATATATTCTTTACTTTGCCATTATCATGCATTAAAAACCTAAAATAATAAACTATTTTATAAAATTTTAATACATTAGATTTCTGTTTTGCAATGAGTTACTGTCATTTATTTGAGAAAAGTTAAGCACCAAGAAGTCTATAAAAAACAGAAATGAATGCAAAGTTTAATTTATGCTCAAATTTGAAAACACTTTGAAATGATATCTTTCACCATTGTAATCGCCGCTTTCTTAAGCTTCTCCTGCGTCTTATTTTATCGAGTTCATATTTTATAGGTTACGGGAATTCAGAATCCAGATATACATTTCGAAAAGAAAGCTGCTTCATCCACGTAATTGTTTCTTAAAATGTCTTTAATTAAATAGCATGTTAAACAATAAAAAATTCTAAGAAATTTTTATTGAAATAGAAATTACTTCTTACTTTCAGTAAACTAAATATGCTTAGTACTTGCAACTCATAATTGATATTTTGCATTATTTGATGATTAACCATAATTTGTTTGTCCTGAAATTGGCAAAGCTATACATTTTCTGCATATTCTTGTGTATGTTACACTGTAAAGTATTTTTCATAAACACTTATAAAACATACAAGAATCTGCTTTGAAAGAAAATAACTTTTGTACATTTACTATCTTAAATTGAATACAAAATTTAAGTGGAATTAATATAAGTAAAATATGGACACGAATGGAATTAATATCTTCTGTTGAATTGTCTAAAAGAATATTTTGTTAATAAATCATAAAAATATAGAATAATCCAATAATGGGATAAGAAAACTCTTCCATGGAAAAGATGATAACCCAAATAGAAGTTTTATTAAATTTTCTATTTAAAATATTGTATGGAGAAGTGTCCAAATTAACTTATAAAAAGCATCCGTCTTTCAATAAGATAGAAAATATTCAGATTCTCAAGCATAATGCTTTCCATTAATAATATAGAAGTTCGTAAAAAGGATTTTAGGGATTCTTTAAGATGAATAGTTTATCTTTATAAGACTGAAGGTTCGCTTTGTTTCAATAATGAATCTTTTATCTTAAAATTTGTGAAGTAGTACAAATGCCTGAAATAAAAGACAATTGATAAGTGAAAGTAAATTTAATAGGCTTTAAATAAACCAAAAAGTAAACAACTTTACTTTTTTAAAACTATAATATGCGTTGTGAAAGGGAAGTAATTCAATTTATAAAATTGCATTCATAAAAATATTTTAACAAAAAAAGTAAAGTATCTACACTGCTGGCCACCGTAAATGCAACACCAAGAAAGGCAAGATATAGCACAACAGAATTTATTTTGTAGATAACATGTTGGCCAAGTATCAAATGATTAAATTTATAGACTTTTGTGAAGTGTGGTTCCTGCCAGAATCAGTTGCCAGAGTAGTCGCCGTTGTTGGAGATCACCGCTGCCACACGCCTCGGCATTGATTCAAATAGACTTTGGATGTGATTTTGGGGTACAGCAGACCAAGCAGATTCCACACGTTGCCAAAGGTGATCTAGTGTGGAAGCTGGGGGTGTACTCTGGGTCAATCAATGAGCAACCATGGACCACATGTTTTCTATCGCCGAAAGAGCAGGAGAGCGAGCCAGCCAAGGAAGCAATTAAATCTGGTGATTGACGAAGAACCTTTGGACAATGCGTGCCACGTGTGGTCGCGCATTATCCTGTTGAAATATGGCTGTGGCCAAGCCCTGAAAGTAAGGAAGGACAACTGGCTCCAACACCTCGGAGGTGTAGCGCTGGTTGTTTTAAGTACTGGCAATGCGTACTAGAGGAGTGCGAGATTGTGATATGCAATACCGCCCTATACCATAATACCCGGTGCAGGACCAGTGTGGCGGTGCATAACGCAGTTGTTCAGCATCCTCCTCCACGGTGTCTCCAGACTCGAATCCGACCATCGTGGTGTTGCAGACAGATGCGTGACTCGTCAGTAAAGACAACTTCATTCCATTCTGCCTCCCACATCCTTCTTTCATCGTACCATTGGCGGCGGAGACGTCTGTGGTTCTGCGTCAAGGGTAGACCAAGCAATGGACTTCTTGCGGACAGACCACTCTGCTGTAAACGGCGTCGAATGGTACGCGCAGACACTGAATGATGCTTTACAGACTCAATGTGCTGTGCTATGGTTCATGATGTGACTGAGCGATCCGTCACTGCCATGCGCACAATTTGTCTTTCCTCACGTGAAGTGGTGCACTGAGGTGGATGCGATCGACCAGGTCGGTCCGTCGTACATTCCTGCATCCAACGGTCACATATCCGCATTACGGTTGTTTGGTTTCATCCAACACGACTACCGATTTCTCTGAAAGATAGTCCACAATCTCGGTAGGCCCCTATCCTTCCTTTGTCGAACTCGGATACTTGACCAAAAGCTTATCGCTGTTTTCTAAGAGAAATAACTGATTGAAACCGCCGAAATCTCCAAGCCTTAAATAGCACTTTGAGGTGGCACCACAGGCGCGCATGATGTGTGTCTGCGCTGAAATTCTAATCATTTGCATATCTCACTTCCGCTAATGCATGTTGTAAATTTCAAGCAATTTGCATTCTTCCTTCAGGGTGTTGCATTTACGGTGGCCAGAAGTGTATTTGAAGAAGTAATATTTTAAATAAAAACAATAATAATAATTTCTCATCGCTGAAGAAAGAGTTGTATAGCCTTAAACATATGTTTAATCTTATTTGAGCAGTCGCATTGTTTATTAAAAACAGAATTAAGAATGTATTTTAAAAATAGGTTCAAGTGGGTTTATTTAAATTGGAAAATATAAATATGTTTCTACATTAATAATTGTTTTCTCTCTCTACTTTAATTTTGATTCAAAAAACTCATTTTAAGTATCAAAATCCTAATTTTTAGGTCTTCAAAAGTGTATAGTGAACTAAATTTGTAGTTTTAATGCTTTTCTAAAATTTGGGGAAAATTGAAACTTTTGAAAGTACTGATTTGTTTGTTTTAATTTTAAATCTCAAATGTTATTCGTGTGAGTTTCAAAGGTATCTTGAATCCTAAATGCAACGTTTGATAGTACAATTATGTTCGATAGTACACCATACATTGCATTTTTGAAATGAAAGATATTTGAAGTCCATTCCTAAGAAAATTAGACAGTCTTAAAATGAAGTTTAATTCTTCAAAAGATTTTAAAAGGAAAATCAAATGTGTTTCCAAACAAATATGCTGAGAATTCCACATTTAGGCAGCTTTTGATCCTTTCAAATGCAACAAACTTTCGGAGAAAGGATTTAAGTTTTTTTTATTACTTCAGTTTTCGAAGCTTCCATTAAATAACATTCTAATATTATACTATACAGAGAGTTTCTGGATTCGACCGACAATTTCAGAAGCGGGCTATGCGGATATAGATTCCGGGATGTGGATTGGACTCGGTTGACCTGTTGTTTGACCTCCTAGCTCCCCGGACCTCAATCCCTTGGATTTCTTATGAAGCCACCTGAAATCGCTTAGTGACGTGTGATCGTGTGAGACGCTGGTGGCTACAGTGGATGATCTTAAGGTGTGGATCTTTGTCGCTTCAGCTGACGTCGCCAGCATACCAGATTTGTTACAATCCTTCGTCCGTAGGTTTCGGCTGTGCTATGATATACGTGGTTGCAACTTCGAGCATTTCTGTGATAGTCACTTGCCGTTGTATTTCTGACGTCGAGCTTGATACACTGTTCATATTGTAAATATGCTTTACATCTAATAAAATAATTTCTTATTTTTATAGCCCTTTTCATTCCATGAAGCCTATTTTAACGGTTTTGCTAATTACTCCGATTAAACGACGTGGTTTACGACCCCATGTACTTTGGCGATTTGTCGTCCCCGTGCTGCCTACTATCACCCCCTCTTAATATGTCGGTTGAAATTGACATATTTTTAAAGTATAGTTTCAATTAACAGCATATTCTCGAAAGCATTAAAATTTTAAATATGTAATTAATTTGAGCTCAAAGTTGAAATATAATACATTGTATAGTGATTCTTCCCACTATTGATATTTTTACCATTTAATCCGTAGGGCAAAACAGGTAACAAAAGTTCCTATTCAACACATTTTTGTTCCTTGATTTTACTAATAAAGAAGACGAACATTTTTCTTTCAATTTATAATGGTAAAACCCTTTTTTTCGCTGTGTAAGTAAGGGATTAAATGGCTCTTCTTCACTCTTCTTAAGACCCCTTTTTTAAAATCTGAAAGCTGAACGTACTTATTTAAAGTGAGTAAATTTGACTTTTTTTTCCAGGAGAAATTCAACTCTTGTCATGTTTTTTTTTCTAAATCGCTCTCGCTCGCTCTTTCTTTTCCATTTTTTTATAATACTGTTCTCTAAAAATTTTTCGTCGAGGCTCATTTTTAGGTGCATTCACCAGATAAAGTTATTATATCGTACTTTTCGATAAATTTTTATAGAAACTATGAATTTATACTTTCTTTCTCCCTTTTCATTTTTATTATTTTATTTACTTTAGTTGCCCGAGACACCTCAATGCCCACACTACCAAGAATTCATCCCATTCCTCAGATTGAACAGTTGAGGAGAAATAGTTCTGAGAGCGGAAATCTTTTGCTAACGTGTTAAAACGAAAAATAAAGCGTTTATCAGAAAAGAAATTCCGGTCTGTTTACAATGGTTTCCCTGAACGATGTCCGAGAAATGCCATTAAAATAAAAATATAAAAAAGATGGCAGAGAGGGTTCTACGTTGGAAGAGCAGCTTCCTTAAAGGGCAGTAGTCGGTAGACATTTATCGCGGCAATTTATTCCAGATTTACGGTCGACTTGCTTTCTTTTCGATATTGACTCGCTCATCCAACCTTTCTTTCTTTCCCTCGGAGAGTAATAACTTACGAACAACAAATAACATGGCAGAAATAAATTGTGTAAGGTCGAGGTTTTGATTTTGTTTGAGTATAACGACCTGGTAAAAGGATTATTTTACATATAATAACTGATTTCGACTCAGAAAAAAAAGTGACCGAGTGGCGGAGTGCCGAATTAGTTATCTTAACAGCTAAGAAAGCTAATGAAAAACTTTTGTAGAATAAATTGTTTAAAATTCAACTATTAGATTGAAAAGCCCCATTTTTCCCTCTAAATACACATATTCTTTTAAAATAAAGTGAATTTGTTCTTTTTCGAAATGTTTGTTATTGATTTTACAACGAATATCAGTCAAAATAATTAAATCTTAATAAGTTATATAAAGTTATTTTATTAAAATTCTTTTTTCTAAGTTTTTAACTCTCTTATGGATATGAAATTTCTGTTGTTTTGGATAGCAATCTTCTGTAATACACTTAACAATGGTTATGAATTTAATTTAATCAACCTGAGTAAGTAATCTGAAATTATTTTTATTTATTGTAGAAGCTATTTTTTAATATTAAAATTGTCAAAAGATGCAAAATCACATAAAAAAGGGGGTTTTTATGAATGGATTCTTATATGTGTCAAAACTCACACAAGACCCGTATCAAAATTAAAAGTTCTATAAATTAGCTCGATTAATAGCTTTTATATAAATTACAATTTATATCAAGAAATAGTTACATTGTGTGATATAACACTGGGCATAAAAAAGTAAAAGGAAATATCAAAAATGTGTTTTTAATATAAATTCTATGTAAAGCATTTTATAATAAAATTAACATAACCCCCACAATTTCAGTAATGGAAATAAAGAAGGAGAATTTTGTAAAGACATTAAAAGAATGCACACTTTATCTGCTATTTGTAAAATACTTTTAATATATTTATGAGTCCATAGCATATTAGGTGTTAAACTATTGAATGTAAAATTTATTTATAGCAGTGTATTTTTGATGTTATCCTAACATAGAAACATTTATTTTTTGAAAATAAAAGTTCAAATACTGAACAGTGAGGAATCTAACCATGTGTAATGTAGCATAAGAAGATAGTTATATTATATATCACCACCTTAAAACTACCTCCATAATTATAGTCTGTCACATATAAAAGGTATGACAAGAATATTTTTTAAATAAAATGACAGATTTCACTTCTCAAAGATAAATCGAGCTCTTGATAATTCTTATGTAAAAATACCTCCAGAATAAAAAAAAATCCTTCCTCCTCGCAGCTTGACATATCAACCACCATTTCCTCGGAAAAGTCCTCCCTCCCTCCGAATTCAATTTTTTTTTATCCCATTCAGTAATTTTGTCGCCATAAAATCGATTTTCAAGCGGGGAGGGGGAAAAAGGATTATTTTAATCTGTGAATGTCTTCTGAGGGGCTTTAACTTTACAGGTGTTTTTGAATATATGTAAGACAAAAGCGATATAAGTTTTTCATATATCTTTTAAATGCATGTAACTGATAATGAAATTTTTAATTTAGATGCAGTGGGAAAGTATGCGCTTTTTAAATATATTTCATAATTGGCTGTTACAATATTTAAACGGTATTTCCTGTAACTTATTGAAAAAACGTTAAACTATTCTTATGTTACTGTGTTGTTTGTGAAAATCGTAACATTATGAAGGAATACTTAGATAGCAAATAAAAATTATTCTAGGTATTCTTATTATATTTTAAATTATTGTTCAAAAATATTTTAAAACAATAAAAGAAAGCGATACCTAAAATCGATACCTTGTTCAGCCTTTAAACGCACAATTGAGAAACGTTACACGTCACAGAAACGAATCATGCAGATTCTAAGCTTTGTTTTGAAAATGACGTTCCTGATGGCCTACATTTGATTAATGAATTATTTTATTATTGAATTTATTTTACTAGTACCCCACAGAGTCTTCAGGCAGAAAAATTCAGGCGTAAACTCTATCCGATGGGCAGTATGTTCAATTTGCTAGCCAATATGTGAATTGTCGAAAAGTCCAAAGAAGGCACAGGTTGTTGAGAAAGCAGAATTTGTCACGCACTGAAGACAGTTTTTGTATTATAAGTAAAGGGTGAACACACAGGCATTGTATTGCTGAAAAAGAAAACCGGAAATGAATTGCAGCAGAAGTATGACTTCGTATTCAATACCTTTTCTGATTCAGCCCTCTTAAGGTTCTCCCTCGTCCTCCTCCAATTCAGGAGAGGAGACGAGAGATCTCCCTTGATATCCCCCCAATAGCTCTAAAGACTATATTATTCATTCATAAATAACGATGCGTTCAAATTAAGCACGAATAAAATAAAAATTTAATGAACATTTTATTTTTCTTAATCAAAATATTTATCATACTTATACTATTATGTATTGCAAACACTTATACGTATTTGTATGCGACACAATCATTTACATCAGGGTGGGTAGACTTTTCCAGGTACCGGGCTACTTCTAATTTTTTCAAGATGTTGCTGTACACCCAGTGGCGTAGGTATAGTGAACTAAAATATAGTATACGATATGCAGTTGGACCACCATTTTACGAACTCTATTTTACGAATTTCTCTATTTTGCAAACTTTTTCCTGGAACCAAGAACATTTTACGATTTTTACGATTTTCTGATTTCATTTTTTTCCTCCATATTTTTTAAAATACCATATTTACTCGAATCTAAGCCGCGCTTTTCCACCAATGTTAATACTACTGAAAAACGGGTGGGAGTTAGAATCGAAGGGGATAAAATTTGTTGGATGGGGCATTTACAGCAAAATTGCAGCTTCCATGCATGTATTTAAAAGTTTATGATACTGATAAAATTACTAATCACTTCCGATTAGTTTCCTTTTAAACTTATTTTAATTTTCGCAAAATTGGATATCGATAAGCCATTTTAGACTATTTTTCAATTTTCACAAAATTTTGTTGAGAATTTGGGGAGGGGCTTAGAATCGACTGCGACTTAGATTCGAATAAATACGATATTTCTATACCTTCGTATGATGGAATCATTATTAGGTCTTAGTGAGAGAAAGCTGATCACCCCATAACGTCTTGGCGGTCCACCGGTTGATCGCGATCGACTTAAATGCCCACCCCGGATTTATATATTCTAATATGTTACATATTTCCAGCAAGTATGTTTTTCTGTACATTTAGTCCATGAATGGATACAAATACAGTGAAATATTTTTCACGCGAATACGCTTGATAAGAAATATTGGTTAACACAAAATAATATCAAACGGTCCCTACAAACTACTGTGCATTTTTCTGAATATTTCTTCTTTTAACACGAAATGAAAATCGCTTAACATGAACAAATCTCTCTTTCGGGAATGAATAGTATACAGAAAACACCAGTCGTGGAGTTGAGATTTAAAATGGTCTACAACGAAAGATATGAGGTTTCACATGTTTTCAGAAAGGTGTCTAATTTGTCTTCGAACGAAATACTGTGACAAGCCAATTTTGGTTATCTAACTTGTATCACACCCACCACCCTTGCAAACACTAAATAAAAACATCTCATTTCATATGGGTTGGCTTTGGAATTCGTTGACAAGTATATTGCAGTGTGAATAAAATCCGTGTGTTTGGTTCACGTTTATTTTTTTTTCTTTTCCTATTTTAGAAGAGTTTTTTTTACGAATACAATCGAAAAGAGCTCAGCGGGAAAGCAAACAGCCATTTCACTTAAAATGGAGATGGAGCTTCTTAAGAATGTTGATCAAAAATAGAAAACTTGAAAGTTCTGTATTAAATTTCGCTCAATTCTTTTGAATGCTTTGTTTTATTGATTTTTATTTAACACATGCATATATATATGTATCTATGTAATTAAAATATATATAATATCATAATTTTTTTTGGGGGAATTTATATACTTTTCTTTTTGAAATATCCTTCAACACGAAATTCTTTTAACTCGAAAACTCCCTCAGTTTCGTGTTAAACGATTTTCCTTGTTGTTTGAATAAACATTACAGTGTTCAACCAATTATTTGTTCATATTGACCAAAAACTAAATTCATGTCATGTAAATACAGTCCCCGCTTATACAGCCGATATCAACTTGTATAGTGTCATGTTCTCAAGTGGTTCATATCTCCACATTTGTAGTGTGCCCAACCTTTATCACACCTTCAGCTCTTATCTCGTGGAATCGACTTTTCATCTGACTTACAACTGATAAGTTCAAGAAGACAAAAGTTCTTTAGCTAACATCTTTTTGTTTTTAAATGTAACTTGTTTTGGTCCCCTTGCTGCTATATTCCCATCAATATTATTCTCTGCATTGGCCTCATGGACAAGTCTGCCGCACGTCCCTCATTGATTGTTGTTGTTTCTTAAGCGCAGTGTCACTTGTCTGATATATTGACCATTATATTAGTTCTCATAAAGATACTGTGTTGTCCATTTGGGAAGTAATGCTTAAGAACCTATAAGTATTCAACACACCCGTCATACTATGAATTGCTGAATATTGAGGTTTATAACAATTTCTGAAATGTAATATTCCATGCATCTAGTTGATAACGTACAAAGTCAGCTGATTTCCGTTGTGTTGACGTAATACGTAGAATTTTTTTGAAAAGAATGACTTGCATATAAAATTACTGATAAAATACTGCAAATTTATATATTTCTTACAATACGCTACTTTCATCTGAATATGTGCATTTAGCTAACTCACGATAATTAAGTTTATAAACCATTTACTAAAAAATCTAATTTAAAGCCAAACTTATAAACAGAAGTATAATCTGGCAACATAGATCCAAAGTTAAAATGTTACCGTAACAGAAAAAACTATAAAGGAACTTTAAGTGTAGGGATATATACACTCATGGGCAAAATTTAGCGCACCAAGGAGTAATTAAAATGAAACGAAATTTTGCATACGTAATGACTACTTTGATGTAAGTAAAAGATTAGAATATCAAAGAAAAAGGATCATTTATTTCAGAGAAAAAGACAAAAGAACGGAGAATTTAATACCCAGTTGAACCCCCTAGGGCGAATGCACGATGCGTTACGATCGGTAATTAGATATACCAGTTCTGTATAACGTCTTGAGACATTTTGTTCCATATTTGCTGTAACCTTGCCTCTAGTTCGTTCAAACTCGTGTGATGCCCCACTCAACGTCCCAAATGATCCCAGATATGCTAGATCGAAGACAAATCTGGAGATCGGGCAGGCCAAGGAAGATTAGTGACAGTGCGAAGACATTCTTGTGACACCCTTGCCGTGCGGCCGAGCATTGTCTTGTTGAAAATGGCTCCTGGGAGCCGTTGCATGAGTGGCAACACATGTTGCAGGATGTCATGGACATACCACTGGGCTGTCATGGTGCCACGGATCAACACTAGGGGTGACCATGTATTTTGTAGGTAATGGAACCCCATACATCACACCAGCTATGGGAGGAGGTGTGTCGTTGTAAAGCAAAGGCAGGATTGAGGCGATTCACCACGGGTCTCCACACACGAACACGATAGTCATCACTGCTGAGATTGAATCTGGATTCCCGTGAAAGACGACCTGGTTCCTTCCCGCTGCAGTTCCAGTTTCTTCGTGCGTGGCACTACTCCAAATAGAGGTCGATGGTTGGGCGTCAAGGCAGCACACTTAATGGGTACCGCGATCCTAAATGTCCTTCAGCCAGGCGCCTTCGTATGGTTCGAGAAAACACATGGGGTTCCTAGTGAAGGTGCTACCTGTGCCTGGATTGCGACCAATGAAGCAGATGTCTGTACGCGGGAATTTCTTACGATGTGGTGGTCTGTTGAGGCGTTCCAGAGTCTGGTCTTCGTGTAAATGACATCTCTCAGATCCACTGGTCCCAACACCTCCTCACAACACAATCAGAGTGGCTTATTGACTAGCTACTCGCCTACCTAACCACCCAGTTTTCATCACGCCGATGATTCTCCCCCTCTCAAACTGCGCCAGCTGCTCATATTGTCTTCAAAAAAGGCGTAATGGCACGCCTAACTCAGCTCTTCCTTGTAAACGATTCAGCACACTCAAACAAGCTTTGGTTACCTGTTTTACATTCCACGGAGAACGACGTTACATGCCCTCTACCGGCTATACGTAATCGAACGTATTTTGCATATCTCCTCGTCATGTACCTTCATGCTAAGTTTCACTGATCCCTAAATTTTTTCTTGTTGCGCTAATTTTTTTGTCCATGAGGGTATATAGCCTTAAAGACTTTCCCTATATTTGGCTATGCGCATACTGTTGTGCTGAAAGAGAGAGAAAAAAGTGTACTTAGTTAATTTCTAAAGCTCTCTATGTTTAGTACTATAATACTAAATAGTTGATTCCTAAAACAGAAAAACATAGTTTGCGAAACCAAATTGAACAATAATAAAATAATCTTCATTACAGGACAGAAAAAAAACCCAAAAGCAAAGAAATATAGAAAAAAAATTATAAAGGACAAAATTTGCATACCAAACACATATCAAGTATATATTTCAACTAGATTGCCCCAAAACAAAAAATAGATCACAATTAAAGTAAAATTGTTGAAATATTTTAAAATATATATTTTAAAAATAATGTTAACCATATGAAATGTTAAAAAATAATTTATTGGAAAATATACATATAAAATTAAAACATGATATTAAATGAAAATGATAATAATGAAATTAAATTATCTGGTGCCATCAAGCGAATGTAAAAATTCAGAAATCGAAGTATTTAAAAATTTAAAAAAAAACAATAAAAAATTAAAATAAACAAAAAAATTGATAAATGAAATAAATCAATAATATTGAGATTATTACAAACACATAAATATTTCAGAACTAAGGAAAAAATTTAATGCATAACAATATTAATTAAACTACTATAATTATTGAATAAAAAAACTGCTGCGATGTATGTAATTAAAAATAATATTTGCATAAACGAAAATTTTAAAAAACTGTTTCAAAAATATGCTTTAATAATGTTATAATTATTTTTCCTTTTTTAAAATTATTGATATATTTATTTACTAATAACACTTTAAGTTGCATTAAACTTATCCATAGTAAGTGGGATAATATTGTACTTAATTAGGTTCAGATAACTAGGATACAAATCAATATAAGAAATATATTGATTATTTTTATCAAAATATTAATCAGTACAACATTTGAGTGAGTGAGTGTGTAAGTGATCCAGATACTGAAATAAATTTAAAACATTATTAAGTTCTAAGATTTATAGCAAGAGAGTCAATTTTTTCAATATTATTAAAGAAATATATATTGTGTAAAAATATACATTTAGCAATCTTCGGAAGCATTATTAGAAAAATTGCATTAAACGTGTAAATTAAATAAAAAATAGATTACTACAGCGAAATATGTTTAACGCGAAAATGCTTAATACGGAATACTACAACGGTTCCAACAAACTACTATGCACCTTCATGCATTTTTTCTCTTAAAACGAAATAAAATTCGCTTAACACTTATGGGAATGAATAAAATACGGAGAACACCAGCCGAATTGGACTCTTCTACTGTATCATCGGAAGAATTCACTATATTAGACGATGATAATGTATGTGCATCACCAATCATGGCAGACAAAGACATTTTGGATTTTGTGTAAAGGACAAAAATTCAAACCAAATTCCACCGACGAAAATGAAATGAACAATGCAGCTCTTGTTCCCACGTGGAATTAATAACAAAATGTAAAACATTGTACCATTTGTTTACAATTTAAAGCTAAAAAAGACAATTCAAAGCATAATATCATTTTCCCAAAACTCTATAAATGTCTTAGTTTCTTCAAAAACTTGAACATATTGTATTACATGTCACTTAAGTTCTTGTGAAAGTTTTTATTTCATTGATTATTATTAAATACATGCAAAAATACATGTCTTTGTAAATAAAATATACTCTGATATAATTTTTTTAAATACTTTTTTTTTTATTTATTTATTTTTCTCTTTGCAATATCCTTTAATACGATAAAATATTTCATTCCCCTCAGCTTCATGTTAAGCGATTTTCACTGTAGTTCCTAACAACTATAAAAAAAACCTCATAGATTATATTAATCTCATTAAGTACTATATAGATAAAAAAATATTCTACAAATTTTATTAATAGTTATCTAAATATATTGAAGTTAAAATTTGTAGAGAATAAGTTTTTGTTTTTAGATTATTAGTTTGCTCTTATTAAGGAATGTGCTGTAAATATTCATACTTTCATGCATTATATACATTTAATCGGATACATACTCAATTTATTGATGGCGATATTGTATCTCTCAAAAATAATATATTCTAATAATAGTTTTATTTTTAATCTTATTAGTTAAACGCAGACCATTATAAAAATACTCTAGAGGTTAATCATATAATTTTAGGTTTGACTTAAAATACTTAGTTTATAAAAATTTTGGAATATATCTATACTTTTATGCTCATTTCACTGCTAAAATTTGGCTTGCATTTTAGCTTTGAATCTGTTTTGAGATTATTAAATCTGGCAATGACTAGCTTATTTTTCACTTATTCCTCGTTGTCTAAATATTTTATTAATGTATCATTAGATATATTACTTTTCTTATTTATAATGTATTAAGAACTTCTATCCATAATTTTTCATATGATTTCTCTCATACATAGAAGGGGAAATTGTTTGCTATGTTTAATACTAGTTAAATACAACTTTTATGTAACTTTAAAAGCTCTCTTCAATCAGCATTGCTTATAACAATGTAGTATCTATCTTTTTAAGTTTTGAAAATCTTAATATTTTATTTTTAATATTCAAGTCATTTCAATATCTCAAAATGTGCAGTTTATTAAAAACTATATATATTTATATAATATATTAAAATTTTGCCAATTTTCTAACAAAGGATACCATCAAAATATTCGACAACAAATAGACCAGGAAAATACACTGAAGGAAAAAAGAGTATGAGAAAAAAATATATGATGCTCAGTGTTATGAAATTCCGACTTAGGACAAAGATTATTAAAAAAATAATTTATCGGAAAGTATATATTATATATATATATATATTTTTATATATTATTAAAATATAATTTATATATAAAAGTGGTATATATATATATATAAATACAACATAAAAATTAATTTATTATAATAACTGTCCAAGTAGAATTTCATAACACGCAATCCATTTTATTTAACCCTCTTTCCCATCTCACTGTTGCAGTTTATTTAATAATTGTATATTATTTAGTAAATCCAATATATATATATATAAAATTTTCAACAAAGGCATAAAATCGCCTTTCAGCCAGAAAAACATTTTCTTTAAAATATGGAATAAAATGTGGCTTATTTTACGAATGTATAAAATATTTTTCGAATTAGATCAAATATTCGATTTTTTACTTATTTCGATGTCTTCACTGTTTGGCATTTCTTACATAAAAAAAATATTCCGACACCCGGTGAGACGCAAAATAAATAAATAAACAAACGTTTCCGTATTTTTACTGTGGGAAAATGTATTTGGGTAAATAAAGAGCACTAGGAATCATTGTGTTTACCTCAAAAAAACAATCCAAATTTTAGCAGATTTTTCGAAATGTTTTGAAGTGTTCGCTTAAAGTATACAAATACTTTAAACTGCTGTTCTGCACATAAAAGAATTTTTTGTTACATTATAACAATATATTTAACACATTTACCTTACTTTTATAATTAACTGTATTTATTTGCTTTTTTTTTTAAGATTAACACTCGACAAAAATCTTACAACCATATATGCAGAAAGTTGTTGCGTTGTATTTTATGAGTTGTATTACACCAAACATAAAGTCTTAGAAAATTTATTACATTATGGTGGTGTCACTGAGAGTCAAACATTTTGCAAGGAATTGTAAATGGAATATTTTACAATAATGTTCGATTACATGATTACGATTAGGATTGAGATTCAAGCGACCATGCAACATATCGGCAAAACAACTAATACCGTAAATGTAGCTACATATGTCCTGAACCTACATATACCTGAAAATCGTTGCAGAAATCTTGTGATTTTTAGAAAAAAATTCATATATATATATTTATATATATATATATATATATATATATATATATATATATATATATATATGATGGTGGTGGAACAGCTAGCAACTGCTTAGCAAATATTTACTTCCATTTTTATGAAAATGAAAGTATTAGTTATGAATCTTGTTACTTTTTTAGATACATAAATGACTTAATTATATTTCATAACATAGTAGACTTTGTCCCTAGCTTTAATTATAATCCCCACTATTTAAAATTATTAAAAACTAATTATAATAATGTGTCAGCTAACTTTATGAACCTACAATTAAACGTTAAGAATAATTTGCTATTAAGTAATATTTTTGATAAAAAAGACTCATTTGATTTTAACATTAAATAAGTGCCTTTCTGGGGTAGTAAATTACACCTATCAATTTTTAGAAATATTATCTTAAATTTTATAAAATGAAATAATGATTTAGTTACTGATAACATTTTAAAACATAGTAATTTTGTGAAATTTTGCAATAATTGCTTAGAATATAACTATTCAAGTAAATTTATTTTTAAATATATTTCTATTTCAAATTAAATCTATTTTTATCATAGACCAATATTTTATTTAAAATTTCTTCAATTTAGTTTATTTTTTAAATTTTTTTAAAATAATTTAAACGCTTATTTTAATTGCAATATAACTATCTAGTATATAATTATCCAAGTAAATTTACTTTTAAATATATTTCTATTTTATATTATCTATTCTTAACTTAGTTCATTATTTTATTTAAAATTTCTGATGTTTAGTTTATTTTAAACATCTTAGTGGTTAGTTTATTTTAAAATAACTTAGTGGTTAGTATAATTGCATAATAGCTATCCAGGTGGCGCAACTGTTTTACCTTCATGTGTTAATGTTCCAGTCCTTTACGTCATTTCGCGTGGGACATTAACGCAGAAGATTGATTTTTTTATTTCCAAAGTTTTTATTTTACATGTAAGTTTTTATCCTAATTTTTTCTATACATTTTTTTATTATTATTCCTTTTCTTGAGAGATTCCTTATTGTTCTCTTTTTTTAATTTCATTTTACTATATTGTCAGGTTCATCATCTACGTGTTAGAAATAGGCTTACCTTTTCAACATGGCTCTCTTTTTCCCCCTATTATGTCGAAAATTTGTGCTGTACGGGGAAGGTTGGATCCATAAAGCATTGGTAACCCTTAATCGCTGATCTAATTCAGCGACAGCTTTAGAAATCATAATAGGTCTCCAGTTTAGTCCAAATACTTTTTTGTATCTACATTTGTTGTGTCTTGTGAATTCCAATTTCTTCCTTCTTTAGAAATGTACTTTCTAGAACGTCTTCACTTTTATTTTATTATACTACATATATATATGTATATATATATATATATATATATATATATATATATATATATATATATATATATTATATATATATATATATATACTAACTGGATAGCCCGACGTTGCACGGGCTTCTTCAAGTGTCCAGCTTTATGCCTTAGAAAATTTCCTTTCCCTTTCAGCGTCATCACTTCCTAGTGTGTGTGTGATTTCTATATTAATGTCATTAAAATACTCTTTTTCGAAGTTTCTTCCACGTCTTTGTCCTGTGGGACGGGTCTGTTTTCTCGTCACTTAGCTCGGCGTTGCAAGGGCTTTTTCTGAGGGTGCAATTTTATTCCGATGGAAATTTTCCCTTTCTCTCTGGACACCAGTACTTCTGTGTGTGTTACTGAGCGATGTGTGAGTGATTTCTATATTTATTTCATTTAAATCCCCTTTTCGGAAATTTCTTCCACTTTTTCTCTTTGTTAGACAGGTTTCTTTTCCTTCCGTTCCGCCCAGAATTGTATGGGTTTTTTCAAGTATAAAACCTTTTTTCACTGAGGGATAAGATATATTTTTTTTTTCAAATTTCTATGTTCGATTAAAAATTTACAAAGCTAATCCAGTTTTGTTCTCAAGAAAATAGACAATATACGAATTTATTATTAAATAAATAATTAAGTAATAAATAATAAAACGCAATATAACTTTAATTCTTAAAAAAATATATTAATTTATATCAATTTTCGTTAAATAATGAATCAAAAAATGTGTACCGTTAGCTATGAAACAACTGTTTTTTATATGGATGGTTTTTTATTAAATATGTAACTGTAAAAAAAGGTAAAGCCAAAAATTTGTTTATTCCTTGTAAAAAAAGATTTAAAAAAAATAGTACTTTTGATAAAAATAGGAAGCATTTTCCTACATTTTAAAGGTTTTCAATAAATTATTTCTTTTAAAAAAAAAACTTCGTTGCGATGTATTATTAAAAAAAGATTGTATGTTAATTTTTTATACATTAAACAATGAAAATTCTTAAAATTCAAACTAATAAATTGGATTTAAAAAATTTGAAAAATTTTTTATTTACACTCATTATAAAAGGAAAAAAAACATTCAAAAACATCTTTTTTCTGACAAAAAACTTTTATCTGTTAACTTCTCCGTAAGTTTTTTTTCCTCATGTTTAACCCTTTAAAACTCGTGGGGTTCTGGGGTGCTTTCCAAAAATTAAACTATTCGGAATTTGGCGTTTTTTCAAATTTTTTTTCGTTGTATTTTTAGGGCCCCCCGAAGGCGAAAAAATCACCCTTTTTTAAAAAATATTTTTGTTAATGGGGAAAAAAATTTTTTTTAGTTAAAAAATTCCCAAATTTTGTTTGGTTTTAAAATAATTTGTTTCAAATTAAACGGCACTGGAAAAAGGTTAATCTGCGAGAAATAGTTTTATTTTTTTTTTTTTAGGATTTAACTAAAAAAAATTTAAAAATTGTAAAAATTGAATTTTAATAATATATTTCAAGTTAATAAATGTTAAAAGCATTTATTTTTTTGAAAAGTTATTTAATACAGTCTAGACAACGTCATAAAAATTTCCCTTTTTGGGTGAAAACGATTTTTGACCCATTTTTTTCATTTTTTTAACAATAACTTTTTCAACAATGCGAAAAAAATCAAAGGGTTGGCGCCCAAAATTGGTAATTAAAAATGGTTTTAATTAATATCTTTTTTTAATTTGATATGGGACCAATTTTGAATCTAAACCATTCTCGAATCATTTGCCCCCACAAAAAAATTTTATCAAAATCGTCCAGCCGGGGGGGGTTTAGTCTATACCGCCAGAAGATTTTTATATAAAAGATTTTTGAAAAGATTTAAATTAAAATGCTAAAAATATGATTCGTTTGCATTTTTTTTTAAAAATAAAACCGGTTTTAGTTTTGAAAATCGATTTTCGACCAACTTCGTCTTTTTATAACAATAACGTTTTACAAAATGCAGGGGAATGTTGATTTGTATAGTTTGAATGTTTTAATTAATATCTTTTTAACTGATTGGGTATCAGCCGGGGAATTGCCTTCTAAACCATTCTCGAATTTCTTGAACCCCCACAAAAAAATTTCATCGAAATCGGTCCACTGTTTAGGAGGGTTTAGTCACATAACACCACGAAGATTTTTTTATAGAAGATATATCTAATATTCTACAAACAACAGATAAACATCCTTCCCTTCGAAAAACACACAGACAGAAGGTAAAAACACCAATGAAAGGGAAAATAGTAGCCGAGATTAGAAATTATAGAATAGATGCTGCAGTATTATAAACCCCAGCTAATATATAAAATAATTCATATAAAAGTAGGGTTGAAATTTTTTTTTCTAGCCAACCTTTTCTCTTTATGTAAATAATACTGAGCAAAAAACCTTTGGGAAAGGTTAGGAATATCAAATCCAGCAAGATAAGGGGAACTTACCCAAAAATTCTCTTAAAAAAGCAGAGCCCCGGGTAAATCTGATGAAATAAATAAGTTATTTCCCGATTCTGAACTCTAAAAAACAGATTCAAAGCATGTAAGGTAAATTAACCTTAACAAAAGTATAAAAAAAAAAAATAAAAATTAAAAAGGAGGTTCAATTACCTTAACTTTTGACACTAGATATATATGAATTAAATAATAATAAGAATTTTTTTCTAATATTAGAAAATGGAGGGAATATAACTCATTATGAAATTTATGTAAAAACTATTATTAATCTAAAATTTTTTTTAAATTTTTACTATTTCAATTTCTTTTTTTCTATAATATTAATAAAACTAATTGTGTATTTCTGATTTAAGCAACATTTAGTAAAATGTTTATAGTTAGTTATTATTTTTGATTTTTTGACACTAGAAATTAATTGCGTTGTATATAATTAATAACAATACTTGTGAATATAGAAACTATATATATATATATATATATATATATATATATATATATATATATATATATATAGGTTTATTCTCTACAAACAAGAGATAACATCCAAAAAAAAACATTCGAAAAACACATAGATATATTTATAAAAGAATCCTTTTTGTTTTTCCTTGTTTTGTTGAGATTCAAATAAAAAGTAGTATCAATAATTTTAGGTGATTTAGGAATAAAAATTCCTAAAATTTGCTTTAGAATTTATCTATCCCTTGCCAGTATTTTTAAAAAGCCTGATTTTTTTTGGGAAAATGGAAAATCTGGGAGAAATTAGGGGGTTAAGCTGGGGTGTAAAAAAATTTTTAAACAGGTTTTTTTTTAAATTTTTAAAAATTTAAATTTTTTCATTATTTAAAAAAGGGGTTATTTCAAAAGAAAAAATTTATTGTGAAAATATAACCATAATTTAAAAAATTATAAGCATAAGAAAATAAGAAATAATTTTGTTATAAAAATAGCGTTGCGCATGTTAATTTCTGAAATAGTAGCCTTTGATGTATAAAACTTTATAGAATTATAAAATGTATCATACTCCTTAAACCCTACATCATTTAAGAATAATATATCGTTTGTGTGTGTATTTCAAAATACTTGAAAAATATTGGAGTTTTAAAAAACAATTTAAAAATTTATTTTTTTTATTTTTTATAAAATATAATTTATTAGTCTACGTATATAAAATTACTACAGTGTAAACGGATACTTTTCTTCATAAATCATCTTATAGTAGTAATTAAAGCTACTTTTTTTGAAAATAGCACGCGCAACGAAAAATTTAAATTTAAATTTTTCTTATAGAAATGTTTTTTATTTTCATATGCTTATAATTTTAAAATTATGATTATATTTTAAACATTTTTTACTTTTTTAAAACCCCTTCCTTTATAAATAATTTTTAAGGATTCAATTTTTAAAATTTAAATTTAAAAAAAATTTTATTTCTTTGAATATTGTTTACACTTTCAGTCCTCTAGAGAAATTTAACATCCCTGAGAGTTCTTAAACATTTGTACTTAAGCATATGTTTGGAACTAATTATATTTCTTTTTATCAATCTAATTGTATTTTCAACAACTATTTTTTCATTTGTGTGTTTATTTATATGCGTGTGTACTCTTTATTTCTATTCAATTCTTATAGTTAATATGTATTCTATGTAAAATAATTATAGTTTCTGCCATTCCATTTACCAAAGCTGTTGACTAAATATTTATCGTTTGTGCGATGGCAGCATGTTTTTGTAAGATATTTGTGTAGAAATAATTTGAGTAATGAAAGAGTTGATGCTTGTCTCTAGTCAGTACAAGCTCGCCACTCAGAGTTTCTAGCACTCGTTTAAACGCTTTATTCTAAAAAAAATTTTGTGTTTCAAAATCCAGAGTTTCGTAGACTTGTGCTGACAAGTATATGATATTAATTACGTTCAATTTAAAAACTCCACGTACATTTTATTGAAATTACTAGTTAAGGTATCCGACTACGTTTGGAACCATGATTTTAAAAAAGCGCATAAATGGATACTTTTCATGATGTTTAGTGTCAGTTAGATATTAGAATACATGTATAAAAAATTTTTTTGGGGGGCACTTCCCCAATTTTCCTATCTCAAAAAGTTAAAAGACCAATTTTAAGTAACATTTTTTAAAAAATTGGCAGGTTGTCAGTTGAATTTTTGTGTGCATTTAATGTATTGTTTTTTTTTATTTCAATGGGAGCATTTTCAAAAATTTTTATTAATTTTTTTTAAAAAAATTTATATGTGGAAAACCCTCAAAATTTTTTTAAAAAATGAAAATTCTTGTACAGTTTAATCCATAAAAATTTTTTTAATAAAAAAATTTTGAAAAATCTCTCATTAAAATTTTTTTTAGTGTTAACAATTGAAAATTTTAAGGGTATAAAATAAGTAGTTTTTTTAAAATGTTCCTTTTGTTTGAAAATTTTCAGTTTTGAGAAATAGAATTTAAAATAAAACTTACTATTAACTAATGCATACCCGAACTATAACGTTTCTTGTCATCTAAGATTATCTTCTTGTCTACTTTTTTTGTTTGTTTTTTAAATTTTAGCTTCTTTGGGTTCATTTAAAACTGCTTATTCTGCTTTCTTAATCCATGATCTACATCTTAACGCTCCGTAAAAACAGAGGGTTTAAAAGTTTAATACATCTAAAACTTTTAATTTAGTAAAAATAGTATATTTTGAAAAAAAAATTTAAATACAATATTTTTTGGGAAAAAAAATTTACAGAATAATCTTTTTTCAAAATGCTCCTTTATCGAAAAAGCTTCTAAAATAATAATATTTCGGTTATATAAAGTAAAGCTTCTCCAGAGGTCTGAGTTAGAATTTTTGAAAAAATTCCCTTATTTTCAAAATTACATCAATTGAAATATATATATAAATCGGCAAATTTTTCTTAAAAATTTTTCCCCTTTTTTGTCTTCAAACATGGAAAAACCCACTTCTAAGTGATATATTTCAAAAATTCTTGTTGCACCTCTGTACAGGGGTCTGAGCTATATGCAGGCAAAATATTATTGTAATATAAGCATTTTTCACAAAAAGAGAATGTTTTGAAAATTGGTCTTTCTATGTTCATTTTTATCAAAATATTGTACTTAAATAATTTTTTATTGTAATACTATTCTTAAAACAATTTTATATACATTTTCTAATCTGAGTGACACTAAATATCATAAATATTATCCATTTACGCACTTTTGCAAAATCACGGTTCCGAACGTTGTCGGATACCTTAATAACTAAATTCACCCCTGCTCTCACTTTAAGTCTCAGTTTTACATTAGTTAATATGGCTTTTAAAATTGAGAGTTCACATGGAATGACAATCTGTTTTAAAAAAAAACTAAACTGGAAACATTTATTAACTATAATTTTTTATTTACTACATAAATTAGAATTTAAATCCAGTTATTTCTATTTCAATTTTTACCATACTTTCGTACTAATTCCAAATTGCCTTTGCATTTTTTTAAATAACAATAATTAAAAAATATTTATATTAATATAGTGGTATTCAGTTATTTGAAAATACATACATTCAAGCCACCTTTTGTTAAAAACAACAATCATTTTTATTCGGAATTTCATAATTTTAATAAAAAGCAGCAATCATTTCAAATACGATCGTTTGAATAAGTCTTATTAATATTTATTTTACAATAAACTATTTTTTATAAATTATCAATTGTAAAACAACAGTGTTTTATTTTTCTTATAATTTGATACATTTATAATTTTTGAAATACTTTTACAATTTTTACAATAGTTTTAGTAACATTATTATTTTTATTTGGTTCCAAAAATTGTAGATAGCTGAAATAAATTTAAAATGTGCGTACAGTTAAAATATTTGATTATAAAATATATTAATATTTAGCCCAATCAAAGCAGAAAATCATTTGACATTACAAGTTATTGCAATTGAAAGAAAAATTGTCACTTCTAAAAAGTTTTCCTCTTCAACCACACAAATATCCTTATATAAATACTTACGTTCTACTTTACTTAGTTATATACCCTATTCGCTCAAATAATAAAAGGGTATCAATAAATTTATTAAATCTGCAGAGAAAGTGCCGTAAAATCCTTTTAACACAAAAAATAAGCTCGAAATTTACGGGTGCGTGTCATACGCCGGGTATAAAAATGATAGTTCAAAAAAAAAAATGATGAGCAGAAAAAAATTGAGCTTCGACATGGATCGAAATACTATTTAAAAAAAATAATATACCTAATTAACTTAAAGAAATGTAGATTTGGAAGTATACTATTTTTTCAAAAACCTGTGATAATACCTCAAAAACATGATTTCAAAACATAATAGTATTGCATGCACACAGTTCAGGTTCCTTCTTAAAAGAAGGGGTGCAAGTTATACGCCAGATTTTACGGTAGTTGAAAATTATTTTACTTGCTCTATGATTAGGTATTTATGATTACTATGATCAGAGTTTTTTTTAAATAAAAGAGAAGTTTTTTATGAATGTAAGTCAGGATAACAAATAAAAAGTGAAAATTACTCTCACAAAATCCTGAGATTCAGAAAGAATTAAAGAAAACATGGTTACATGGTATTTACTGTAAAAAAAATTCAAATATCAAAAAGTTTTATATAATACATATAGGTTTGCATAAAAAAACGTTTTATGCAATATACATGCATATAGTTTTCAAAGCTTATGTTTCATTCTAATTTTTGTATAATGTTCCTAAGAAAATTACAAAAATTAGAATGAAACATGATTTTTATTATCTGCATACGATGCATTACCATAACAACCGAAAATTTTTCTTCATGAAATTGATTTCGTACAGAAATTTTGGCAAAAGTATTTAACATAAATTATATTTGTATTGGCCTAGTTTAGTAGTAAGCCCACAGTAGCTGAACGGTAACGTATCACGCTTTCGCGTCACGGGTTCACACCCAGGGCTGGACAAGTCGACTTAGCCTTTTACCTCTTCAGTGGGTCGATAAATGAGTATCAAGCATTCTTGGGGTCTAAGCGCTAGGAGTTTCCAGTTAGACTGACCACATAATCAAAACATTTGCTCATGCACCTCAGTGCATAAGGTCATGAAATCTGAAATGAGCACGCCTCTAAAAGCAGTTGCACGACTAAGAGAGTTTGGATTTAGTAAGTACCGAGTGTTTAAATACTATTTATAGCCTAGTGGTCATAATCTCAAGTTCCTGATTGGCCTATTTTTTCAGTCTAGTCGTGAGTTTGAGTTTCTGATTTGCTAAATATCTATGGTGTAGAGGTACTAATCCTCATTAAATGACTGAAAGTTCTCACGCTGATGTGATGAGAATGAAGGACGAAGACAGAAATCAAATGGCCTTCCTTACAAATGGCAATCCTTACAAAACCTTTGTTAAAAAATGGGTTTCTTTGTTAATAACGTTTGATTTTTGCTTCAAAGTGTCCCTTAACAATCAATAAATTACAAATTTAAAAATGTAAAAGATGATTTTTTTATATGTAAACAGAAGGATATTTTTAAAAGTATTTTAATTTTCTATACCTTAAGGAATCGGTATTCCGTATACGGTTTTCTTATGTATATATTTATGAAATTTCTTGCATGTAATATACATCACACTTAAAATACACATCACAGAATAAAACACCACATTTTAACATATATTTTGTTTTAAATTTTTTTATAAATATTTCAATATTTTTAAATTTTACAACTTTAACAAAATTGAACAATTATTTTCTAATATTCTTTAAAGTGCACCTCACAATTCTGTACTGGGGATTGGCATTACTAAAAATACTTTTATGTTTAATTTTTTTTTACTTCAAACACTATAAAAACAGTAAAAAAAAACAGTTATATCTAACTTTGATTATTTTTTTTAAAAAAAATAACTGTTCAAATAAATCTTTAATCCATGCTCAGAATCACCAAATATAATATACAAAGCGACCAGGAAAAGTTTTAAAGTTTCAGACTAAGATTAAAAAAATGGAAAAAACCCTTAGCATTTGAAATATTATGAAAAATAGAAACTTGAAAAGTAGCTATTTAAGGTTTTAAAGGTCTGAAAAATAAATGGAAGAGCTAAATGTAGATGTCACGTGTTTGACAATAGTTTCGGTTTTTACTTGACATACTACAAAAGAAATTAATTGACTGACTAAATAATGTAGCTAAAGCTACGAAGTTCTGCAGATTAATTTGAAAAAGTCTCGCAATTAAAATGAAGCCATAAAAAATTCAATATTTTGGTCCTTTTTAGGATGTCTCCTTTATATTTTGTTTCTAGATTTTTTATCCGAATATTCGAATATTTTACTTAGAAAAAGTTTCTTATTATAAGAGTTTTTTAAATCTCTGGCAGGAGAATAGATAAACACATACTGATGATAAGCAATGACTTATTTTTTTCTAAACTTTAAATAAAATATTTTTACCCCCTTGTATGATAAAAACTGTGAAAGAAAAAATATAACAATAAAAGAAATTGTCGAAGGGTACTTTTCAGTTAAAAGGACAATCTGTTGAAAGATACACAGCTATAAAAATAAGTCATTTTAAGTACGAAAGTTAGTGAAAAGAGTTCATGTTACAATCAAAAGAAGGCAATTAAAAGTCGAATACGTATGAATTATTCTTTACTAGTGTATTTTCGGAATTTATTTTCATTTGCCCTACTTTCCTGTACCTATTGTTATCGTTTTCATATGGAATCGTCTCTTTATGTAGTGTGATTTCTATATCGTTTTGTTATCACTTGCCAAAGTTTATTGAAATCATAAATTCTTTGGTATTGATTAAACCCATCTCGACGAGGAGATGAAACAGAAGCTATTTTTAAGACTAGACAATAAAACTAATGTTTTATTTTAAAACATGTTCCGGGGATATAAAAATAAATATATTTAGTATAGTACTCATTAATAATGTCTTATAATGCAAATGTTTGAGTATTACTATAAATTAATTACCTTGATATGATAGAAAAATAAAAAGGATATGCAAAATACTGATTGTGTATTCTGGATAAAAACGGATAAATAGTATAAGAAAATTAAATTTTAAAATCGCTACAAATTCTGACCATTTTGATCTTAAAATAAAAAGGAACTGAAATTATCATTATGGTAATTGTCTCAAGTTTTTCAGTTATTTTATGTATTTTCCATGGCACAAATATTTAATTTCAATTGTATTTGTTTCATAAAAGTTATGTTAATATTGTGAGAATATATTATACACCAAATTAAACGTTTTTACAAGTACAGTAGAACCTGTTTTTGTGAGGTCTTTTTTATGAAGTATATGAATTTCAACGGTTGTAGCGCCACTGTAATGTTTTCTATCAGTATACATATATACAATTCAAGACACTCTCTGTTCATTGGTTATAAACATTCTCTCGACAATGCACGTTCCATTCCAGATGAGAAATAAACTATTACTTAAGTAAACACAAACTCAGGTAATATTTCATTCAAATTTTCTATTACGTTGTCGACATCAAATGACAAGATTAAAAACCAATTAGGAGGAATAAGGAATTTAAAGAAAAACAGTGCAGTATGTAAATACTTTAAACCTATTTCTTTCGGTGAAAGAAAATGAACTGCTACTTCTTTTTACTTATTTATTATATCTAACTGTATTTAAAAAGTCATGCTAAAACTCTGCTCTTTCTTAAGAATTTTTAGTATAATACTGATACTATATTAATACATATATTATTAAAAATTATCGCTTAGGAGCATGTATAATTCTTACAAATCCATAGATGGTTTTTACAAAGATTTAATACTCGGATACTTGATCAAAAGCTGATCGTTGTTTTCTATGAGACATAACTGATCGTTTTTTGAAAAAAAACACAATTGCCGAACTTGAAATCGTCGAAATCTCCAAGCCTTAAATAGCACTTTGAGGTGGCGTCACAGGCGCACGTGATGTGTGTCTGCGTTGAAAAAAAATTCTAATAATTTGCATATCTCACCTCCGGTAATGCATGTTGTAAATTTCATGTTATTTGCATGCTTCCTTCAGAGTGTTACATTTACGGTGGCCAAGCAGTGTATTAGAAGAACGCTTCGGTAAAAGTAATTTATTAATAAATACCCATATGAATTGTCTATTAAGTATTTCTTTTAAAAGCTCACATGACTTGAAGTCCTTAGAAAATGTTTTTATCAGTGCCAAATTCAAATCCGATCTTTAAAAACTCTAGGGGTAACATCAAATACTTACGGAAAATTACTTTGTCTGCTGTTGTTAAACTTACTGCCTACCGATCTAGTATTGGAATATAATAAATTAAACAGTGAACTTGTAGTGCAAAATCTTATGAATTTCTTAACTAAAGAACTATATTCGCAGGAGAAAAGTGAAAGACAACTATCAGGTGTCAGGGGAAACTCCCGTCTGGGCAGAAATTGTGACTTGGGAACGAACTACGAGACCCCGTTAGTAAACCCTTCAAATGCAGCGGCATTAATAAATCATACTAGAAAGTCGGAAAGGGGTAGAGCTTACTGCATCTTTTGCGGCGGGGACCACTATAGCTCTGATTGCAAAGAAGCAATTCAATATTCACTAGAAAGGAAAAAACAGATATTTTTTAATTATTGTGCTTGTTTTAAATGAGTTAGATCACAAATCATTACTTTCGTTTTTGCAGATCCAAATTTCGGTGTTCGAGCTGTGGGGAGATGCATTTGTTTGTTATGTGCGATTCTGCACATGGCCTTGCGATAAATAAAAATAAAAAAACCTGATAAATCGGTACAAGATGGCAAAAAAGAATATTCTTTGGCAAATAGTTCACGTGGGCCTCTCGTAATCTTACAAACTTTAGTTGTACATCTTAAGGAAAAAAATAAAGAAAGATTTTTTAGGGTTTTAATAGACACTGGTTCTCAAAGAAGTTATATTTCAAAATATGCGGTTTCTTTAATGAATTTAGAATCAATCGGAGAAGAAAAAGTATATCATAGACTTTTGGGGATCAGAGTTTGAGGAAAATCATGACAAATATTTCAGTTACGTCAGTGATATTCGAAATGCGTATCATTGTAATTTTAGGTTCTAGATCAAAAGCCATTTGTTCTGGAATACCTAGAACTGATATTAGTTCCTTTGCCCTTGAACTTAAGAAACGCAAAATTTTCTTAACTGATACATCGCGTACAGATAATTTAATTTTTGAGAATTCCGAAATGAAATCCACATATTAATAGGAGCAGACATTGCTGGAAAGCTTTTCACAAGCAAGTTGGTAAACCTCGCATCGGGATTAACTTGTCTTGAAACTTTGTTGGGATGGACAGTCCTCGGGAAAACGGATATAACTTAAATTTCAAATAGTTCATTATTAGTACTTTCTTTACATGTTAATGATGTAAAACTTTGGATCTTTGGACAGTAGAGTCTCTTGGGATAAAAGAAGATAACATAAAGCATAATAAATCGGAAACTCGGGAATCTTGCCCTTGAACATTTTAGAAAAACGGTAATGTAGAGACAATACTGGTACATTTGAACTAAATTTACCCTGGATATACGGACATCTTCCTATACAAGATAATAAAACATTAGCTCAAAAAAGACTTAAATATTCAGTTAATTCCCTGAAATCAAAAAATAATATGGAATTTCGAAGAATATCAAGAAGTTTTTAAGTGGGAAAAGACAGTATTATTGCGGAAATAAATCCAGTTGACGATCAATACAAAAGGTTTGGGGGTACATTATCTGCCTCACAGTGTAGTTTTTTAAGATAACTCTACCACTAAATTGCGACCTTTATTTGACGGATCTGCAGGAACGAAAAACTGCACATCGAAAAAGGATTGTATAGAAAAAGGTCCAAATCTTAATTGAAATGATCCCTGCTATTCTGAATAAATTTAGATGCGGGAAAATCAGGGCTATTTCCGATATAAAACGAGCATTTTTGAAAATTGCCCTAAACAAAACAGACAGAGACGTAATACGTTTCGTCTGGCGGAAGAAAGGAGACCCTCATAACCCAGTTAATTACAGACATTGAACGGTTCTGCTTGCAACAGTTCTGAATGTTTTAGATCAAGCTAGAAGAGCATATCAAAACCGATACAGATGATGGACAAATGATCAAACGGTAAATATTGTCCATCGTACACAAAATCTTTGATCAGTCATGCCTTCCCCTTGTAAGAAAAAGATATTACTTTATATTTTGAATTTTTGATGTTTTAGATTGCGCTCCATTCATAAAGACGCAAGTTTACAAAAATTGAATTAGAACATTTTTTTTAGCAAATGTATATCTTGAATTTCTTTATTTTGTAATTTCGTTTTTTATTTTGAATTTTCTTAAATTTTTCTAAAACATTAAATGTTGTAGGGAGAACAAAGTAATATTTTTGAAACATGTAGAACTTTTTTGTACCAAGTTTCAGATTGTCACACGTAATTTCATAAGTAAATTAACATTTTATTTGGTAAGTAATCTTTTAAGTTTTTTTTTCATTTTCATTTGCTTTTGTATTCAGAATTCACTTTTTTTCTGAACAAAACAACACTTTATTGTTCTTTTTTTATAAATACTCTAAAAATATTTATTTTGAACTGTAAAAATTAAATATTTTTCTGTTTCATTCAAAAAATGTTCTTCGTTAAAAATAAACAACCAACTTCTGAATATTCAAATCTACAGCAATCAGTTTTTCATAAATTTAAAAATATGTTAAATTAGTCCTTCAAGTCTTACAAACGCTTAAAATAACTTTTTTTTAAGAGCTCTGAATTTTAAGGGGGGAAAAAGCAAATGTTTATTTAAAACATTCTTTTGCTCCGACTTTTAGCAGCAAATATTTTTAGAGTCACCGTGTTTAATAGAATTTCGAACGCTTAAGTAAATTGTTGCAAATATTTCATATATTTTACAATATTTAATCCACATGAAAGGCATAATTTTCTTACAAACCTTTTCTCATTACTTTGAGTATCATATTCGTAAAAACGTTAAGTAATTAAATTTTTTGTATTTATCCGAAATGATAGTACTTGAAAGAGTCTGATCAATAAAGGTTTCGAATTGATTTCCATTCCTATCTCAATTTGCATTTCAAATGCTAAACACTGTCTCAAACCCAATAAGTACTTGTGTCTTCTAAGTTCGTCTACTCGATATTCAGTGCTGTTTGCAGGCTACTTGAGTTTTCTTAAGGTATATCAAAATTCTATATGATTGTTACGCTCATTTTCTTCCAACAGAATATTTAAAATAGTATGGAAGTTAAAAGTTGTTTCCGTAGGTTAATTTGCAGAAATAGTGTTATTTTCTAAAACAGTCAATTCAAGAGTTTTATCACAAACATGGAAAAATTGAGTTATTTGATAAGAGAGGAAGATGTTATTTTAGAGTAAGAATCTAGTATCTGTGTTACACACCGCGAAATATCTGTAAAATAAACACGTACGGTTTAGTCACATCATCTATCGCAGTGAGTAAAAAGGAGTCCGAGAAAAAGTGAAAAACTAGGAAACACACACAGAAGTGAATATAAATGAAAGAGAAAGTGTATGAATGTAACAGGAATTTAGAACATAATTTTGAATACCTAGCAAGTAATAATATACAATGTAGGGCGTTATTAGTTTATATATGATATATAGAGAAGACAGCTTTGACAGTAAATTTTGAATCATTTTTTTATTAAATGACCTGAGGCTTAATTGAAGCACAAATAACTATTGGTTGGCTAAGTCCTGTAATTTTCAATGCCTACTATTAGCTCACTATCTCTATATATATTTATTTATATTTTTATATATTTATCTTGTTCAAATTTTCAGTCGTTAATAAAATACTTTCTATTAATCAAATCAAGTTCAAATAAATTTTTTTTCAAAATTGTAGTGGATGACACTCGATGTTAATGGTGTTTTCAAAAATTAAATAATTATTTAAATTAATTACAGGTTTTTAACGCCAATTGAGATTCGTCTTTATTGTTGCAACAGTTAAACTATTAAAACAAAGACAAAAGTTGGCGTCGAAAACCTGTTATTCAGCCAAACAGGGTGTGCATTGTTACAGCCATGCAGACAAATCATGCTCTTTTTTCAATTCCTCTACTATTAGTTCACTCTCTATATATATATATATATATATATTCAAATTTTCAATCATTAATAAAATACTTTCTATTCTTCCATTCAAAGTAGGGGAATTGACTTAATATTTTTTATGTTACTTGTTACATTACATTTTTTTTGTTGATTATATATACACGTACGTTAATAAATATAAGCAAAGAGGGTGCTTTTTAAAAACTTCACCCTAATTTCGAAACCCGTATAAAAGCCAAATTGGGAGGAAGAAAGGAGTGAATCTTGTAACTTTCAAATTTGTCATCATAACGGTGGAAATGATGTCAGATGAAGGGATCCCCTTTTTCAGTAAAATTGCTATAAAGTAAAACATCAGACCAGTGACGACAGGTTTATTCTTCTGTGTGCATGTGTGTAGTAACCCTATCAAAAACTAACACATTTCTTCTATTCAGTTGCTACCTTGCACGTTATCTGTACTATTTATTGTTTCTGTGCAATTGTTTTCCTTGAGAAATGAGTAAGAAGAAAAATTCGTATACTGCGTGTGATCGTTGATCTTTGTTTTATGCCCTAGAGCAGTGGTTCCTAAACTTTGGTCTGCGAACTCCCTAGGATCCGTGGAGGATTTCTAGGAATCCGCGAAGGTCTCTCATTTAATGTTACAATTTCCCTTTCTTACAGACTCTGAAAGACTTCGTGGAAAAATTGAATCCACTTAATTGTTCCAATCATCATTAACTAGATCACTAAATTGTTCATTAAAAATATTTACTTGAATATATATTCCGATCAAGATTATTAAATCAGTTTTTTTTTTATCGTTTGCAATTACATAGCCATTATTAAAACGTAATACGACCTCTGACAATAAAGTTCGGTGAATAGTCCTGTAACATTAACGTAAATAAAATATTAACGGAAATTATCTCTTACAGTCCTTCGAAATAGTCATTTCCCATAACTATGGACCTTTGAGATCTTCTGTACAAGTCCTGGAAACTTTACAAGAAGTCTTCTTTTGAGATGGAGTTCAAAAGCCTTGTCACGTTTCGTTGGATATCAGAAATATAATCAAATCTCTTTCATTTTCAAAGGAGTTTGGAATTATCTGGCAATAGGAAAAAGTCTACAAAAATGTTTAGATATTAGCTGTGTGGGGGCAAACAAAAACTGGAACTGTCGTTCATGAAACGGTCAAATTTCAATGTACCTTGTAATATTTATTATTCAGGCTATCATGCGCAAAGTCAATCGACGATATTTCATGATTAATTTACTCACTTTCTCAATGTTTCCGTCACTGACGCAGGTCTAAGGTATTTCGCTTCGGTGGTTGTCATAAACACATTTCCGGCCTTCTCGAAAATGGTCGAACTACTCGTATTCACACTTCATGGACAGTGCTGGATCTTCATGAAAACGTCCCAGCATCGAATATTTTATGTCAGTGACTTGCCAAACTTAAAACAAAACTTTTAAATTAATCTTTGGTGCATTAATTTTCCTATTCTCAGTTAAGAACCAAGACACTAAACAAGTACATTGTAAAACAAATCACACGGAACACAAACGACGTTCAACTGAACAACGGCGGTTGGGAAGGTTGTCAACACCTGCCACTACACATGTGCAGCGTTTTGTTTTGCCAGTGTTGCTATATCGGCCGCTCTATATAACTTCATTCACCTAACTTAATTGTCAGAGGTTGTAATTTCAAAAAATATATAGTAAATCCCACGCTCAAAGATTAAGAACTGAATTTGATAACGATAACGAATAACGACAGTATCCATCTCGATTTTCTAATCGAATTGCTCTTGCATTATTTACTTATTTGCACCTGAATTATTTATTTATTTGAAACTAGTATTTTTTAAATATTTTTATATACATATATAATTAGATGTTCTCTGTTGTTTTCTTAAGCGAGAAAAGGGGCCATGTGTTGGGAGTCAGGAATAGGTGTTAAAAATTTCTTTTTGAGGGAGGGGGGTGCGATGTCAGAGTGATACATAAAAGGGGCTGTGGCGATCAAAAGTGTAAGAACCGTTGCCCTATAGAAAGAGCTCACAGCTTAATGATTTTGTTTATTCATATAATAACAATATCCCAAAGATTGGATGTAAATTTTACGAACATTTCAACAGTGATGTTTTGATAAGAAATCAAATTATATAAATATCAGACAAATGTTACTATTCTTAGTTGTATCGTTATTTCTGAAAATACTCAAAATTTAATGCATTTGTTTCAAAATAATTTATATTTGTTCAGAGAATATTATGCAAATCTGTGGCAGAAATATATATCTATTACAAGTTAAAACTTATTTCTATATATATATAAAGAGAGAGAGGTTTTCGGATCGAATTTTCAATTAATTGTTGTAATGTATTGTATTATGCTGAACGGAACGGATAACTTTGATTGCATATTGCCGAGTTCTTCCTTTTTCGTAAAATGATGACGTATTTAGTTACACAAATAACTATATACTAACCAAACGTTTCATTAATATATTACATTTACTGCTGAATAACAGCCAGCAAAAAAATTCTCAAAAATATTCATTAAATTTAAACTATTGCATCTTTCAGAGGCACAAAACTTGGAAAACTAATTACATATTTTTTTCCCCATCAGACTTATGCATATCATATATCACTTAGTTAAATTCGATGTAGTTTTGTTTTTGTGTTGCTTCAGAAATTCTAGAACTTCTTATATTTTTAAGTAATCTTTAATTAATAGAGTTATAAATATCGCTTATTAACTTAGAGTTTGTCAAAAGTAATTCAGATATTTCTTTTAACTAGTTTTCCTTTTTCCTTCTTAGAATTTCCCTTCTCATTATTTACTTCTTAGAAAATATGTATTCAAGTCAACATAAATTTCTATTTTAATATTTTATTTAGACTTTTTATCATAAAGATTTCATTCTGACAGACTATGCCCCATTTTTTTCTAACATTTATGTAATCGTATTTTTATAACGGAAAAATTAGTTTCAGAAATTATTCCTCTAGATTTTAATTATTTGAGTCAGCCTTAACCAATTGTCAAAAATAGCACATTATTCAGCATTTTATTTAAATTTATTCGGGTTGCCGGTATTGACTTTTCCAAATTGAATTTTAAAAAGTTTCAGAAATATATTATTTTTGATTTTTAAATCATTCACCAACAATGCAACTGTACCATTTTGCTGTAAAAGGCGAGTTTTCTGAAATAAAATCGTGAGAGAACTTTTGTTTGCCATTTAACAATTATACTTTTAAAAAAATAGGAAATTTAATTTTTATTTATGAATTATAATTTAAATTTTCGATTAATGAGTATCGTCGAAGCCTGATTCTCTGCATCATCTATCAACTTTTTTTTTTTTAAAAAGTTTTACATTAACCGATAGTTACTTTTAAAATTTTAATTATTTTACATTTCAAAAGATTTAAAATAAATACTGCGAAAATTAATATTTTTAACTTAAATTTTTTAAGGGAAATTTGTAAAAATTTGAAAACAACCGTTTTTTCAAAATTGTTGAATATTTTAAAAAAGTCAAATTTCTTCATTCTCTTTTTTCCTTTTTTTAATTGGGGAACTGGAATTTTTAATGTGAATTTTTTTTTGGTTTTTCCTTTTCTATCGCAAAATGAATTCTTTGCAGTTCCATTTCCAATCACAAATACATAAAAAACCTGAGTTATTATATTTCAATGATGTTTGAAATTTTTGTTAAAAATGTAGCCTTTAAAAACAGTTATGAAACAAAGTTATGTTAAAAGTACATTAAAATTTGCTAAATTTCTGATTCATTATCTTTTTTTTATTAATGATACTTATTGTCCATTAAGATAGTCAGATTTAACTCTATTGATGTGAAGTTGAAAGTCTGAAGAAAAACAAACGTGTTGTTGGTGTTGCTGGTATTATAAGCATCAAAATATTGACTTCCATGTAGGCTTCAGATAAATATTTTTGCTAACTACTTGGGTAAAATATTTTCAATTATTTCGGAACGTATTATCTTCATTCAACCATGTCGAACTTTCTAACACATAATGTAAACTACGAGAGAGTGTGGTTGATACTTCCATTATCTATAATATCTAGATAGGACAGGATTGGAAAGGGTGAATTTAACAGAGAACTAGATAATTCTGGTATCTTAGTTTGATGAATTATATTTTGACGTCAGTACCTTGTTTGTCACCAAGCGTAGCTGACTTTCTAATTCAAACATAGAGAACCAAGACCCTATTAAAACATTCAAGACTTCATCTTCGTCATGCAAATGACGTTTACGAATCTGTTTAGATGAATGAAAAATTTTTGTTTATTTTTTTTCCAGATATAATAGGTACGAAGGAAGATATGTTTATCTTGATACAAAGTTTAATAATAATATGGCTTTATGCTTACAAACTTGGAATTCATATTAGTTTCATAACTGTTAATGTTACAACATATTACTGAAAATTGTTATTTCTCTCTGTGTATCTCTACCCCCATACAAACACTTGTATGTGTAACTTCAAAACAGTCACTGATGGATTTAGCACACACTGCAAAACATATTAAAACCCTTTCATGGTTAAAACAGGACAAACAATATTAAAAAAAATTTTTGTTAAAAATAAAGTTTTTAACCCCGGGGGAAAATAACAAATTATTCTAATAGTTGCATTTTTTTAAAAATTGTGTTCTATGATACGGATATTTGGGTTTAAATTCTTACTAATACGTGACAAAAATAATTGAAAAAATTAAAAAAAAATATTTAAAAATTTACCCGTTTGTTGGTCTAGTTTTACAAGAAAATTATATCGAATTTAAAAATTTTCACTGTAAACAAATTATGGAATTACCAAAAGACTAACCAGTAAGCAATGTGTGTGATCTTTGTAATATTTATTTACTCTTCAATTACTAGATTATAATCCTTGATATAAAAAAGATACATTTACGAATAATTAAGTTTTAATGAAAAAATAGTTGTTTTAAAATCAATTTTATATATATATATATACGGGGAAGGTAGGATCCGTAAAGCATTGCTAACCCTAATTCGCTGGCCTAATTCAGCGACAGCTTTAGAATTCATAATAGGTCTCCAGTTTAGTTCAAAGACTTTTTTGTATCAACATTTGTTGTGTCTGGTGAATTCCAATTTCTTCCTGCTTTAACACTGTACTTCTTCACTGTTATTTTATATATATATATATATATATATTTAAAAAAACAGAGGTTACTTAAATACAATTAAGACTAAAGGTGAGAATAATGCAGCTGCTATTTTTGATGAATTAAAGTTTGAAAATAAAAATGTATACAAAAGCATTTTTATCAAAAAGATATGCTTTTCTCTTTCATTTCGTAAACATTACTTATAGGATTACTAATAACCCAGGAAGTTTAATTTTAAAATTAAAACTTTAATCTTCAAAAATTTTGAATGTTTTGAATTTAGCGGTGTTAGAAATAAATAATTTCGAAGAAAAAATGTTCTCAAATTATAAAATTTTATCCGCTTTCTGACGAGTTTTACAGACAGGTTCTTAAAGCAATGGGGTTGAAATTAAAAATTTACAATTTCTATAACTTTTGAACAACCCCCGCGATTTTCTGGTAAAACCAAATACACATCATACTGACATAAAATATTTGACAATTAAAATGTTTGAACTAAGATATACATCACATATTTTATAAATATTATGTTCTTATATTTTGAAAAGATATTTCAAAAATATAGTTTCATATATTTTAAATTTTTTTCATATTTCTCTTCTGCTTACCATATAAACTATCACAAAAAAAAAACACAGTTTATTATAATTTTAATTCTAACGATACAAATCTAGTTGCTGAAAATATCTTATAACTTTGTTTTTAATTAACTGTTACAGTTAATTACAAAATACATAGCTCATGTAGTAACATTTGAAACAGCATAGATAAGATTTTCGTTTCCCAAGATAACTTCATTCCGAAGATGATTCATTCGGGAGAAGTATATCTAAGAGCATTCTCTCTCTCTCTAATTGATCTCTGGAGACAAAAGATAATGTATTTCCTCTGAATCTATAAGAAATTTCTTGTAGAGATAGGACATTATTATGGATTAAATACATACTATTCCGGTTCATAAAACATTTTACATTGACACAAGTATTTACTGACGATATTTTAGATGAATTGATCCTTTATTCAAAAACTTCTTGCTTGCATTTCAATTATAAATTTTGTATTAATTTTTACACATTTTAATTTTGAAGGCAATTATTGTTAAAATTATAAAAAGATGATATTTAACTCAACGAATTAAAAAATTGTGATTACTCTTTTTTTATTCTAATCACAGTTATCAAATACGAATGCATTTTCAATACAAATCCAAATACAAATACAATGCATTAGCAAAATACGACTTTTGATTTATTTCCTGTGACAAATATATTATTTTTTTACAGAAGATTGTCAAATTTCTCTCTCTTTCTCTCTCATTAAAGCATATTGAAAACTTTAATTTTAAAATAAAATTTATATTAAGCTGTGCCCAAAAAAGAAATGAATGCTGAACGCTTAATACTTCAGAAAGTCGGGAAAAAAAGATAACTTCAGGTTTTATAAACTTCACTTGGAGTTTTATTTTTAAATATTAAGAATATATGAAGACAGTAAACTAGATATCATTTTGATTATTTTTATTCTTGTATTATTAATGCGTGGAATATATTTTAAAAAGATGTAGTTGAACTAATATAAAGTTTTATTTTGAGGTTCCAACAAATGCAAAGCTTCCAAGTGGTCAAAAACTTGCTTAAGACCACCAATTCTAAATCTTTCATCCTCACACAACTCATGTTGATTTCTTAAGTTTTAATTTTATGTTTGTATTCCAAAACGTAAGTTGGCCAATATCAACGATAAATTGAATAGAAACCATCCACTCAGCATTCAATCAGTTTCTTTTAATTATTTTCTTAGTTATTTTTCGCGGTTCTTTGACATTCCCACTTTTTATTCTAATTCTATTAAAACTTTTTAATACAATTTGGTGTCTTTTTTTTACAGTCCTTTGCAGTACATGAAAAGCTTGTTTGTATTTGCTAAGATCGAAGAATTTGAATAACTTTCGTATTTATTTCTACTTCTTTAGGGCCTTTCTTGTGTATTTTTGCTATTTTAATCTGATTCATTTCTTTAAGAGACTTTTTTTTATCGTTTGATTTTGTAATTTGTTTTAAATTCATTACGTGTATTTTTCTTTTTCATTATGAATTATTAATATAGCGAGTGTCTTTTATTCCGACATTTATATAGTCATTTCAGCCGGTTGGGTGGCGTGGTTGGTTTGTCACTGACCTTCTGCATCTATGGTTGCGGGTTCGAACCCGGAACGAGTCGCTGGATTTTCATGAAGCAGAAAATCGACAGCGGTCATGTCGTTGATTA
>BMAV01019475.1:0-20225 GCA_019973955.1 Trichonephila inaurata madagascariensis
TAAAGATTGCCATAAAATTTTTCTGTTTTGATTTATTTATTAAATTTAAAAGCTAATCATGTTATTAAAATTATCAGAAAATAACAGATTTAGTAATATTTACTTCAAGTAAAGCGTAGATAAATTATCAAAACCTAACTGATTTAAAAACAACGTAAAACTCATTTAATCATATACTTAGTAGTAATCAATACATCGTTTAATTCTTTGTAGTTTTCCACATTTATTTAATGATTTATTTTGTTTCATTAAGAAAACCATCATTGCGTGAGAAAAAAATTTCTCAATCAAAATTTAATTTTATTTACTTTGCTTACGAAGAATGAGAATTTTAATCATTTTCAATTTATATATTTTTTTAGTTAAACTACATTAAACCAAATTCTTTGTGTGTGGCTATATTTAAGCAAATAACATGTGGTTGAGTATTTTCGTTATTTTAAACATTTTGAAAAAAATTACAGATAAAATAAAAATTATCGAAGCAAAATATTAAAATGTTTAGTCAAATAATGCCTTTTGAAAAATTTTGATTCTGATTCCAAGATATTCTAAAATCACTCTTATAGTAAAATATTTCCTATTTTCCTTCGAATCCGCAAATTCCTCTAAGTGAAAACAGCCTTTGTGCTTTAAGAAATTAAAATTGTTACCAATGTCTTAAAAATATTTTTAGTAAAATTCTTTAGGATATATCTAAATAATTTCTAGTAAAAATAATATCTTTCTCATTTTATTTTTTATAGTTTTCCCTCTTTTCTTGAATAGTTTATTTTTGTTTTTAAAGACTGACTTCTAACAAAAAAAGTTAGCACTTTTTCTCCGCTCAACTCGTTTTGTTCTTCGAAACATTTTTCTCGATTAGGACAAAGGACAGCAAAAAGAAGCAATCTTCTAGAATATCTATTGGTGTGAAAAAATATTGATTACTGTCACATCTGGAAGACAGTTCACTGTTTTCATCCGTTAAGACATGATTCAAGTGAGCAGATGTTGACTTCTTGTTTTCAGCAATGTTGGCCTAGATGTGTAAGGCTATTACGAAAAAAAAATTCTTTTATTTTCTCACACACATTCAATTTTGATTGATCGATCTATAAAAAAAACCTAGAATATTTATTTTAAAATTTAGTATTCTTTGGAAAAAGGTGTTAAAATTTATTCACAACACCAGTAGGGCCAAAATCTCTATTTGTTGAAACTAGGATTTCTTTGGCTTAAAAATACAAGCTTAAAATACCCCGATTTGACGAATTCATAGGGACCAAACAGTTAATTCGGGTTATTCACAATATCGGGGTCCTAAAAATGCAATTTTTTTGTACTTACTGTTTTAAATTCTATAATAAGCAACTATACAAAAAATATCCGTAGTTAAAATTAACATACTTTTTATTTAGCAGCTAAAAATACTATAAACGAATTATTACGTACCAGTTAATTCAAAATTATTTTAAAATACTGACTAATAGAGATGTTTGACAACCTTTTGATTCCTGCTTCGAAAGAGTTCTTTTTCGACTTTATGCAGAGAAGAAAATACAGCATAATTTATTTCCTGCTGCATGAGGTATATTTTCACAGTTTCCAAACAATGTAAAACATTAGAAAATGCAATAGTTTTGGTAAGACTTTCCGAAAGGAATTTCCTGTCCTATTCCTGTCCACTCTTGACTTAAACCTCTAAAGTCTAATAAAAGGCTGCACCTTTCTCCGTCGAAATTTTCTGCTTTATTAGAAGTCTTTTTCTGTTCCGGAAAAAAGGATGTCATTTGAAAATAAATCCAATTTCTTTCTAATCCAAACTAATAAAAAAAATTTGGCTGTTGAAATAATTTATGAATTTGGGGTTTATTATTCGTAAAAAAATGAATTTTTACCATCATTTTTATCGGGGAAATTCGTTAAATTGTTAAATAGCAAAATTCGTTAAATAAAAGTTCGGTAAATCAGGGTCAGACTGTACATTAAAAATAGAGCTTTTGTATTGTTAAGCTATAAGCATTGTATAACATAAAATTTGGTTTTCCCCAAATGGTCCTTCTTGCTACTTAGATTTAAAAGGAAAACCCTTTTTATGTAAAATGTTATTAATAAATTGGTCATACTTTATTCGGTGAGATCTTAACAACTTTCTATCTATAACTCTCTGAAATTAGAATTTCACAATCTCACAAAATATGTAAGATACAGTGCAGATCATTATAAAAACATTTTTTCAACACTTGTGTGACTCTATAGCGAGCGTTATGCACTTAAGAACGGAATGTGATTCTGAATTCAGGTATTGCACGGTATGCACTCAAGAATGTTACGAAAAAAATAATATACCTGTTTTCAACGTGACCACTGTAGTGACAAAATTTTGAAAATTTCAAATTACAAAAGGTTTTTTGGCATTAAATTACGATCCTTATTGTAATTTATGTATAATGAAGCTCAAAAGATATTAGTAACATTAAAAAAAAGTGGGTTAGGCAGAGACAAAAAAAAATTCCCCCTTGGGAAATGAAAAAATCCAGAACACGAATATCTTTTCGGTTCATAAATAGCATATTCTCCTCTGAACGTTGCAAACTAAGTATATACAAAAACTGACGACATAAAGGTATACAGACTTTTATATATTTACAAGGTATTTCTTGTAATCGTCGTGTATGTAAAAAAAGCAAATTATATATTATTTAAAATATTTGCTGGGGAAAAATTTTTCACTTCTATGACCCCGTATGATTTGTGCTTCCAAAAGCAAGTGCTGGGCCGTAAGAGAACAAAGGAATTTCATTTCGATTTCTGAAAGGAAAATAAATTATTCCCTAATAAAAGTTCAGAAGAAATTTAAGCATGTGGAAGCGTTTGGTATTGATTAAATAATTAGATTTCTAGAGAGAGAAAGTAGATTCCTTAATAAATGAACTGCACAACACAATAGTTTGTAGGATTTTAACTGTTGCACGCTGTAGCCAGCCGTTAGAAAAAAAAACCCTCGTAATCCAATGAGGTCCCAAAGAAAAATTTTGTAACAAGACTTACGCGTACTGATCCAATATCTGATTTTGCAGAGAGAAAAGAAGCAATGGGGACCTCTCCCTACATTTTAGTAGTCTCCTAAATAGGAAATAGTAAGCATGTCTCATTTGTTAAGTTATTTATAGTTATTTGCACGTGTTAGTTATTTCTGTATTATTTTGGCGTACATTTTGGGGGGGGTTGGGATCTTATTCAAAAAACAACCACCTTCCCTTTTTTAAGTGGTGACAGCTTTAAAAACAATAGTTTTCCATTTATAAATTTATTTTTCCCTTTCCCATTCTTTATTTGTAAGAAAAAGATAATTTGCTATGTTTTTATTTATTTTATTAAAACAAACACAATACACCTTTTTTTCTTTTAAAATTTTAGTTTAGCCCTATTTTCCCCAAAGCTAAAGTGACTGTTTTTGAAAAATAATTAATGTACAAAAATTTTTTTAAAAATAAATTTTTTAAATTTTTGTTATTTTTCAGTCTATAACAAGTTGTTGTAAAAATCAACAATAAAAATACTTCACTTGGAAAAAAAAAAAATTAAAAAAAGTCAAAATTTTTATTATATACGCAATTGTTTTTTTAATTTAAATAAAAAAAACAGTCAAAAGCTTCCTTGGGAAAACTAGTGTTAAATTGTCAGTATAACAGTTCAAATCAGTTTATACCTAGTAGCCATTTGAAATCTTCAGTAAGATAAACGACTTCCCGGAATCCTATAATTATTCAGTTTCTCTTGGAATAATTATAATAAAGTAAATTTTCTTTATAGTTAAATCATCATATTTAATTTCTAGTGTATATATATATAGAGAAAAATCCCTTTTTAATTTTTTATAAGAGGGTACATTTTTTTTGAATAAAAAAAAAACCCCTTTTGTTTCTTTCGTCCAGGCTAATTTAAAATGATTTGAAGAAATTTTTAAACTGAAATTATGTTTCTTATAAAGAAAATTTTACTTAAATAACTTCAATAGTAAGGTGATTATTTTTTAATATTAGTTAAGTCCATTACCAAATGTTCCTTCAAGTGCCATTGTCATGATAAAGATATTCTTTTGCTACGGTTAATCACTCATAATATAATGAGCGTAATTTTGGCATATCATGTCATAAATAATTAAATTTATCACCCATTAAATTGCTGATCTAGGGGAAAATTCTGTTTTATTCTAGAAGATAAAAGTAATCGTCTTTCTCATGGGTATTAATTGATCATAGATAAAATACGATCCTTTCGATCTGTGATGGATTATGTTAGTATATAGGGGTTTCTTTTTACTCAGTAATTAGCGACGAAAGAAAGTTTCCTTCATGAGCAGGAAATCTCATTGTACTTTTTATATATGGAGATGAAATGAGAATTTTCAGAAGCTTTCATATACGATTTGAAATGAAACATATTTTATGAAAATACCGTTATTCTGTTTTTATTCTATGATAGTTAATTTATTATATGTATATTTATTGACAACATAATAATTTCAATATTCATTTGTTCATATTATCTATATTCTCTAAGTTATTTTTTTTATTTTATGCCAAAATTATCTATTTTAAAAATAACACGAAATCAAAATATTTTACTCATATAATCTTCATTTAATTAATAGAATTGGTAAACAAATTTTAACGTATGGAAAATGTAATAAATTTATTAATTATCCTAAAAAATTAAGCTATAACAAATTTAAAGTAAATGTTGCAACTAAATAAAACTTTGCTTAAATGCAGGGGGAATATAAGTTTTTTTAAAAATATTTAGAATTTTAATATCTTGGAACAAGAAATGAATGGGATGAATAAAGTGTTAAAAGCAGTTGAATATGGTTACATTTAATAAATATATAAGAACAAATATACAAGCAATAATAAATATCTGTGCGACTAAGAAATATATATACCTTGAGGACAGTATCACATAAAAAAATTTAATTAATATTTGGATTCTGTGACTAAGCTAAATATTAATAAATTTAATGACTAAATATTAATCAAGTCAGTTAATTTTTCCCATGAATCTTGTATAAAATTTCTTTATGAATACTAATGTTACAATTTATCAGAGTACAATTTTAGTTTTACTAGAATATTTTTGTGGGCGTTTTTAAGAATCAATATACTTAGAAATAAGATCTTGAGAAATATGCGACCAGTATACTTTTTCTTAAGTTAATGCATCCATCAAAAACTCCTTTAAATTATGAGAAAGGGTTATAATGAACATATAAGACAAAATAGTAGGATAAAATTTTGTTCTTTTAGTGTTCCATTTTAATCCAAGTTGTTATTCGAAATGCTTAAGAGCTTTAAGAAAGACTTCAAGGATACTTAAGCTTATACAATGTCTGAAAAAGAGTAAAAGAAATATACATAAAGAACATAATGTTTTATTTTCCTATAAAAAGTATTATATTACTTGCATATAATTATTCTGAAAGCCACTTTGATTAAAAATATCGAAAGCCCCATAATGGTTTGTAATAGCGTTTTGGGTTCAAATGGAATAAAGATAAACATAAAACTAAATGTAAAAAAGAAAACCCCCTTTTAAAAAAAATTTTTACTTTTTTTTTTCAAAATTTTGGGAACGGTAGTATTTATGGGGCCGGTTATTTTTTTAAAAGCCAAGGGTCTCATTTTGGAAATGTAGAATGTTAGAGGGCCGCCTTTTTTTTTATTTAAAAAAAATATTTCTTTTCAGAAAAGGTATAAATTGTACTATGTACAATATAAGTGAAATAAAATAATTGGAGTTTTATTCAAGTTTATTCCGAGTGCTAATTTCATATGATCTACAACTGGAAGCAAATTGGATTTTCGAATTATTTTAATAAGACAAATGTATTGTATTACACATTTCTAAATTATTTTTTTTTAAAATCAGGAGTAAGATTGCCTGTTGAAATTCTCTTCACTGTCTGCAAGTTAAATCCAACTAACTTGCCTTCATAATTACGCTTGTTGATCTTCCCCAAAAAAAACTTAGCCCCACAAGTTTTATGTTGACCCAAATATAGAGAACATTTTCAATCGATTTGATTTTCTGATTGTCTTGGCGAGCTGCATGGGTTCGTGGATCTCTATTTGGCCACCCCTGCTGGAACATATTGCCCTTTAATATTTATTATTTTTTAAAAAGAAAAAAACTCCTTGGGAAATTTAAAACCCCTTTTTATTTTTTGTGCAATAGTTTATATACAATAGCCGTATTTGATTAATTGACTTTTTCTTATAAAATCAAAGTGGTATTCTTATAAGAAAATTAATCTCTTCCCTGGTTTATTACCACAAAAAAACGTTAAGTTTTTCAATTTTCATTAAAGTGAAGGGGCCGAAAAAAAAAACAAGTAAAAAAAGGGTTTCCCCATTTATTAAAAATTTTTGTTATTTTGTTATGAAAATTCAAGTTTTCCGGACAAATCGAAATTAATGTTATTCATGCTATATCTCAAAAAATAAAAATACTACATATTTTACAGCTCTAAAGAATTGATTAGAAAATTAATACATGCATGTGTATATGCATATAATAGCATAATATATATTTTTTTTATCTTGGACTTATTTGTGAGTTAACGTCAGTTTAGCTTGTTTGATTATTAACCCCCTGGGAAAATTGTGAATAAATGACAAACTTGAAGATTATCTTTCTAATCTTCCTCTTTTCTGACAATGGCCAAATCTAGTATTGGAATTAATTCTGGTCCAAAAGCTATGTAATGCTCAATTCTGAAGAGCGAGAAACTTTTAAGCTTACACTGAATTATGGCGTAAGACTTTATTCACCGCTTTCTCCATTTTGAGTTAATTAATTGAGTTCGTTCGATGAAAAGCTTTATTTCCCAAATAGTAGAAGAAGCGCTGATTTTCGTTTAATCAGAGACATGAAGAGAGGATTAAGTTTTCCTAGAGGAGAATGTGGACAAATGTTTTTGTTACGTAAAGTAATTAATTTGTTGTGGATTCTGACAATGCAGGGATTTTAGATATTGAATATGGAATCGTACGGTAAGTTAATTTTTATTTATAGGCACTATTATTTTACAAATAATAGGCAGATGAAATATTAAAAAAAAAATAAACTTCTATTAGAATTTACTTAGAATTTCTTTATATTGTAATTTTTCCAAAACTCTTTTTTAGAAATATTTAATCGCGTTGCTTATGTTTCAATTCTTGCAAACAGTTGTGTGCACATTGTGTATATGTTTCATCCTTTCATTTCCTTAGCACGTATTATCGTAAAGAGTTTGCATATTAACCTTTATTTGTTGGTTTCATTAATTCCCTTTCCACATGTTATACCCGTGAAATATTCTGCATTTGTTGTTATGATAGAGTTGCTATGTACTATTCAAAGTTTGTGAATTTCATAGCACAGCATCTTATTCTCCTCCAACCAAAGAAATGTAAACTTTTAATAGAATCTGAAACCGTATAAAATTAGGAAAATATGCAATTTCACTTTCGTTCGCTTAATAGTTTTCTCTTCAGGTAGATCTAAAGAACTCCTGTTTAATTTCTATCACTCTACATATAAATATACGCATTAATAAACACGTACACATTCTGGAATCTGAAAAGCTATCATTGAAGGAATACTGATGTTTTTTTAATTTTTCATTTGAAAACGTGTTTCTTCAAAATAAACGAGCGTGAAAGAGTTTGCGGATCAAAAGCGAGTCTGATATTAATATATTTCCTTCGAGTCAATAGGAAAATATAGTGTGAGAAAATACATCTCTATGAGCTGATTATTTCACTTTTCAAAGACATAAATATTTTTGATGCATGAAGTAAATTTGTGCTAATACCCTTATTGTAGATAATACTTGTGTGAAATATCAGTTATATATTTTTAAAGAAAACTAAGAATATATTACATTAATTTCTTAAGTAAATTTTGTTTTTTTACACCAGTAACTTGTTTTTTTAATACAATTTTGTAATATTCATAAAACAAGACACCAAAGGATGTCTCAATTTTGACATTTAAAATATATAACAACTTTGCTTATTCAATAACGTGCGTTTAATTTTAATACTTTAAATGAATTTTCTTTGAGGTTACATTCATTCTTTTTTTTCAAAATATAAAATTTATACTTCATTCATTGGTAATGCAACATAAAAACGAAATTAAAACTCTCCAAAAATTTTATAGAAATAAAATATATTTAATGACTATGGACTTAAGTTATTAGTTATTTGACAATATACTCAATGAACCTACACTCATGGCCAAAATTGAGGTCACACACAAAAATGTGTGTTTTTCGTCTAATTTTAAATTAATTAATTTAAAATTATGACGAAATTATTTTAATTCAATTAATTTTTAATTTAAATTAAAATAATTGCGTGTGAACGTGTAATTCAATGGTTTTCCTTAATAACAAGAAAATTATTTTCTAAATTTTAATTTTAAAAAATATTTTCACCAAATCGTGCTTCCCTATACCAAAATTCAAACAAATTTTAGTCAGAAAATTCTTCACTTAATTATGCAAATCCTTCATCTGTCTGTTTCCGCTTGCATCCTCTTATAAAAGTAGTAGGACACCAATTATATGTATGGTAATTTGTCTAATTTAAATGCTAATCTTTGTAATATGCTTCATTTGCGTATCGAGGAAAGAAAAAAATTATCTTCAGGCAAGCAAATAAAGTAGCTTAAAAGAAAATGGAAAGTTTTCTTTTTTTTTTTTGAATTTACAAGACATAGGTGGCATCATTAATCAGAAGTCCATACAGTTTCTTTCTATTAAGCATTATTTTTGAAGAAGAAAGAGAAAGTTTATGGCTTAGATGTAAACTTTTGTTTTGTTTATGGACTATTATATGCTTAAAAATATTCAGCATTTTGTTTTAATGGTCTTATAGTTTTTTTTCCTCTATGAAATTTTACGTAGCCCTAAATAACAGGAAATACTATACATTATTGATTCAAGTTTTTTCTTCAATGAGTTTTCTTGATAAACTACTTGATATAAGGAAAAACTTCCTTATTTTTCAAAAAAGGGTAAAAAAAATTAAAAAAAATTTTTGATGATAACAGAACAAAAAAACAGGAATAGATGTCACTCGAGCAAATCTTTATGGTATTATATAAATATATATAGATAACATGTATTAAATATATATAAAAACAAATTGGGTTTTTAGTACCTGTATCTTCTCCTTTTCATTTAAAGTGTTAATACAACATTGTGAGTAAAATTCCATTTCATTTATGGTCACAAGTATTTTAGCAATAATGCAAATAAGTCAAAGCTAAAATTTAAAATATCAAAGCCAATTTACAGTACATGTCAAATTTAACATTTTTATTACTTCATTTGATCATGGACGTTGTTTGTTAGCAATGTCCTAGAACATAAAATAAAATACAAGAAAGGTTGCTCATTTATTTTATAATAGTTGTGTATTTTCCATAAAATCTAATAAATAAAAATATTAAATTACAATTTAATCAATAAATAATACAGCTCGGGATACAAGGAAGAATACCCATTTCTATGCGAACGCAAAACTCCTATTAAAATGAAGTTATTACATGCCATTGTTGATTTATTAAAAATACGATTTTCTAAAATATAACTTAGCCATTGTTAGATTTAATTTAACTCCGAAAGGTAGAGGGCATGCGATTCATTACTGAGTAAAGCTTTTGACTATTAAGCACTCTGTATGTAAATTTGTGAGATAATTGTTTTCGATGAGCAGAATATGCAATCATTGAAAGAATGTTTCATAAAATTCTTATTTAGATCTGTTCACTTGCAATTTTTAAACTCGAGGAAAAAATAATAATATATAACTCCATTTTTAAAATATCCAAAATACGATAATGTAACGTAACGTGTTTTTAAACGCGATAATGTAACATATGATATTGAAAAACAAGAATTATTTTCATTAATTTAGGTAGAAAGAATGTACAATCAAACGCTATTACTCCGCACACACATAAATTCTCTCTCCAGAATAGAAAAGATTTAAAATGGCGATAGTATAATTGTGTGTGTGTAATATAGTTGAAATATGTCCTTGGTTATTTTTCTGATTTTACATGTATAATCTTAAAGGTAATGAGCAATTGATATATTATGTGCTAACACATTTTAAAATTTCAAAAATTATTTCATATATGGAAATACATCCATTCATTGTGTATACATCTGTAGCTTTTAAAACTTTCTAATTTATTTTAGTAATTTGGGTGCAATATTGATGAAATATTCACATAAATTTCGATACAAATAATAACAAAAATGAACTTTATTTATATATGTTTTTATAACTCAGTACTACATATATATATACATATCAACCCTTTCCTTCAGTCACTTATTTAAATATTTCCAAAAGAGTATCCAACTCATAAACCTAAATTATTCTAAAGTACTTAAAAGTTTGTATAGCAGTGTACTTTTGCTGGTATTTTGAAGACGTGGTAATTTATGTACCTGAAGCCATCCAACTGGTAACGATATAACTAGACGCTCCAAATAGCTTCTTTTACTCCTCATCCGTCAATTTAAAAACCATTAAAAACACATTATTCTCACAGATAACCGTGGGAAGAAAAATATATACTTTTTCCCTCTGAGCATAAATATGAATGGCTCGAATCTTCGTAAAATTAAAATGTCATGCATAACCCGTAGCTTACAATCAATAAGCCCATCTGATCCGACGCATATTTTTTCAAACTATTTCTAAAGTAATTAAATTTATAAATGATCCCTTCTTTACAAAGAATTCTTCCTACATAATATTTAAAAGAAAGTATTTCAAAATAGGAAAATGATTATACATTTGCTAATAATATACGATACAGTTACTTATTATAATTTGGGTGTGAAGGAACATTATATAGATAACTTACTAATTGCATGTTCACAAAACACAGAAATTGAAAATAAAATTACTACTTTTGTAAAATATTTTTTAAACATTGTTTGATACTTAATAATGTTAAGAGTATAATAAATACAAGCTTGGTGTTATTAATAACTTTAGCTCCTTAATTATTGTATTATTAACGTTTTCCACATATTTTAAGAATATCTTAATTAAAAAGATGAGAAACAGTTTCTTAAAAATGTCTCAATTCATGCATGCTAAATTTCAGTTTCTATTACTAAACTTACAACACTGTATGGAAACACTTTGTGTAACTAAATTCAATTGCTTGATTTAATGACTTGAATGACATCGTTCAAAATCAAACAAATCGCAATTCTCTCTAAGTTATTTTCAATTCCGCCAATTAGTTAAAAAAATGCGTGATTTAAGTACATTATTATAAAAATTTATATTTTTCAAATTATGCTGATTGAATCAGTAAATGAAGTTTTGTAAATATATAATAAACATTCAATAAGAAGAAAGAAAGATTAAATTTTCTAATACATAGTTCATTCATATTTTCTTCAAATTGATTTTGAAAATAGTTTGAATATTATTTCTAATTTCAAAAAAGTAATAAATAAAAGTACCAATAAATTCATCACCATTAAAGAGTACACGTAGTTCTTCAATACAAATGGGAGCGAAAGTATTACTCAAAATTTGACCCAAAGAATTATTTTGTTTTTTTATTCATTAAAAAACTTAAGTCAATTTAAATAGAATTTCATTTAATTCGTTGTAAATTAAAAATAATAATCGGTATGCTTTTTTTATTTTATTACTCAACACAATCAACGGTCAAGATAATCATTGGTCTATAATAATACCTTTAGACATAACATATAGTTAATAGACCAATCATCAAAACAATTCAGCAAGAATTAACAATCATGCTGTTTATAGTATAACTTTAAACAAACAGAAACTCCACATCCTTAAAATACTTTCTCTTAATTATTTGACTTACTACTTGGGATAAATGTACCATAAATTAAAAATGATGTATTAAAATGTAATAATTTTTATTTCTGTATTAAATAATATTTATTCTTATAGGAAGAAAAATCATAAGTGAACGATTAAAAATTTCTGCGTGATTAGTGATTTAGTCTTTTTATTTAATTCAAATTTATACTTCGGCACGAAATAAATTACTTTAAACTTTGTGTAAGTCTTTATAGCCCAGATAATCATGCTCCAATAAGGACAGTCATAGCAAATCTTTTGTCTTTATATATAGCCCAGTTATAATCCGTGATTACACTTTACTTCAACTTGGCGTACATGATTTGTCTTTGGGAACTTTAATGGTAAAGCTACACTGTTTCCATTGGAAAGTGAAATAATGCAAAAATAATCAGGATTCTTTAAAAGTTTAGTTGTACTGGAGGTATAAATCAAATTATGTTTATCTTCAATAGGAATTGAATTATTTAAAGCTCCTCAGAGAGAGGGAGAGAGAGAGAGAGATTGCTTTTCAGACGATCATTTCTCACTGATTTTCAAGAATTAATGTAATCATAATAAATAAAAAAAATACAAGAAATTGTGCAAGAATACTCATAGAAGTAAATATTAACATAAAAGGAAAGAAAGTGATATTATAGAATCTTTAAAAATGTAAGGGAAATTTTTTTTTATAAACTGATTAACTTCCTTTCCTTAACATTAAAATAATATAGAGATCAGAATACACCCTTATTTGGATTAAAAACTCTCCCCCCCCTCTTTTTCAATATTCACGAAAGTTTTATTTAATTTGTTATTTGACTCTTGTGCAAAACTCGACTACTTATTCGCCTGTCTCTTGAGGTTCCAAGCAAAATTTTAATTATTATTTTTGAATTCTTCTGTTTTTATGGATATATTTTCAAACCTCGTACATTCAGTATATTTTTTATAATAGTTTTAGCATGTACTGTCATACAAAGAAAAAAAATGCGAAAACTTGTTTAAAAGATTCTTAAAATAGGTTTAATCTTCTAAATGTCATAAATCTGTTGCATTTTTTACAAAATATTTAAAGTAAAAAAAAGTGTATGTACATTTTAAAAGCTTATTACGACGAGATACACAATCATGATTAAGGGTGATGAATATTTAATAGTAAAAAGATGTATAAAATATAACAAGAGATATTATTGTTTGGTTTTCAATGGGAGGTACATTTAACCAATTGTAATTTTGATAAAAAATAGATTTTTCTCTTCACCGCCTTTTTTGAATTACTGGTTTATTGATTCACTTACTGATTTTTAGTAAAACAGTAAGAATCTGTTACATAATTATAGATTTTTATCACAAACAAGTAATAAAAAAATTTTTTTTTAAGGTCAATTCCTACTCAGATCAACAAAGAAAAATTTTATTTTAGCTACTTTTTATTAAATAGTTACAATTAATATAAATATATATATACGTATGACACACAGAATCACAACATTAAGTGGTTTATAATTTTTATTAATTATCATTGAAGTATCGTATTGTCAACCAAAACAATCATGTATATAAAATTTCAGTTCAAATGAATGCCTTAAAACGTGGAAAAAACCTTTTCCAGTTTTGTCACAAGTCGCCAAAAATGATGCCAACGTGGCTGTATTTGTAATTTTTGAAATAATTAGTTTTTAAATTTAAATTTAATTTTTATTAATTATAATTAAATTATTGTATTGTCATTCAAAAATAGTCATGTATATAAAATTTGGCTCAATTAAGGGTTTAAAATTGGGATTTTTTTAACGATTCAAATTCCTCAAGATAAATAAATATATAGAGAGTGTGAGCTAATAGTAAGAATTGAAAAAGTAGTGAACTTTTTCCCTTATTAAAATAGTATTTTATTTGATTTTTTAGTTAATCTCATTTCTTAAATTAAAGCCTTGTAGAGGGGCTGAAGCAAACTAAATCTGTCGTGGTTAAAAGTCTTCGCGTTGATGTAGTGTGGAAGTTTCGAAAGTAGAATGTCACAGATCAGATGTGGTCCTGGGCACTTGACCTTGGTTCAGAAGTACGAAGACCGTCATCAATAGCCTTCGTGCTGCTTCAGAGTACAAAGTAAATTAAAATCAATCCATCTATCCCAGGGGTACTCAACCTTTTTTACCACCGGGCAACTTACATATGACAACTATTTCACACGGGCCACAACATGAGGATTAATGGAGAGGGGGGGGGGTGTTGGAGGACGCTATAATATAAAATGCTGAAAGTTTTAATCAAAATATTAAAACTTAATTTTGAATTTTATTTAAAAACTACATTAAACTCAATCAAACTCAACTCACGGAAAAATAAAAGAAGGTTCTGTGCAGTTTTTACCCAGTTATGGGTTATTTTGTTTTCCTTTCATGAACGATCCTAAGCCTCCACCCCCCCTCTCTCCAATATTTTGATGCTGCTGCAAAGATTTTTTTAAGAAAGCCAATTTATCTGATCTTGAAAGAGATCCTCAAGAAAAAGAGCCTTCGAGAAAAGATCGTGCTTAGTGGTTTAGTGTCAAACAAAATTTTATATTTCTTTAAATATAACATTTTCACGACAAATAAAACAAGTTGTTCATTCATGTTTGTTTTTCTCAACAAAATAGTCAAGATCCCGATCGACTTGAAATAACATATATTGTTTAGATATTTTGCGCTTGGAAGACATGATGGTTAATTAAAAATTAGATTCATCCATAAAACGGTCGTTACTCTACTGTTATTAGTTATCACTAACCGTTACAATTACAAAAAGAAAAAAAGTTGTCTCGTAATCCCAGTATGACATCAATAACAAAATTGATAAATGCAATTGCTTGTTTGATAGAATTTCTCGCTAAATTTTTAATGCATTGTTCTTAAATAATTGAGATTGTTAGTGCAATGGGCCGTGACTGATCCACTCATAAAGGTTCAGTGGGCACTTGGGGCTCGACCGGTTGAGTACCCTTTGATTTATCCCTTTAATTAAAATAATTAATCATTCAATTTTAAATTATCTTTTGTACTTATAATAATAATAATGCTTCAGATAGAAGAATAAATTTCAAATTTCGAAAAATAAATATCTTACATCGTTCAATTTTCTAAGTTAAATTTTAAACAGAATTTAAAAGGTATTACTTTTATAAAGAGTATTTGAATACAAGATTAGTTCTATTAAATCTTCGAATAACAATTTTTTTTTTTAGAAAATTCAATTGGAATCTAAATAAATGATGAAGAACAGACAAATAATTACTTAAAATGGATAAAAAAAGGAAGCATTTTACTGCTAATGCCCATTTAAAAGACAACTCAATAACAAAGTTCTATTAAATAAGACATTTTATTACAAAGAGAAATTAGCTCAAAGTAAAACAAAAATAAAAAATTTACCTTAGGTAAATTTTTTTTTGTTTTTTGTCTGAGCGTCTTTTATTTTATTTTTTTTATTAGTTTTTTTATTTGTCTGAGCGTCTTAATGTTAAAAGTTTCTTTTGTAGAATAAAATGTAAGATCGTACATGATACGAAAAAAAATTGATTATATATCTTTTTTAGTCTTAGGGTGAACATTCCTTTTCTTTTGCTCCGCTTTCGTTAAATATTCCTTTTTTTACTGTAGAAAAAGGATTATTTCTAGGTTTTGGATTTCGAAGAATAATATAAATATAAGTTTCAGCGCCAAAATTACTATGTGAAAATAAAGATACTCTCAATTCTAATATTATTTATGGTATTTTAGTAAATTAAATTAAGTGACTTATTTCAATAAATTCTATTATTTTGCTTTGGTTTATTTTCAAATTTGGAAAACTAATTATTCATAAGGTGTTGAGAAAAAGTAATAAAATGTATATCGAATGAACTTTTAAATAATATAAATTTCTATAATTTATATTTTCATGAATTTTTGTTAGAAACAACTTAATAAAATTTGCACACAGACCGTTTTTTTAATATTGATATTGGTTCTTTTTATATCACCCTGTTTAACATGGAATATTGGAAATTCATTGAATTTTTTTAATGTACTTTTGAACTCGCTTGTGAAAATAAGATTAAATACTTAAACTAAAATGATATATGAAATTGATAAAAATATGAAAATATTTCAAAGTAGAAATAATTGCATAAAATTACAATGATTTAGAGTTGTAGCTTTTTACAATTTTAAGGAATTTTTGGAATTTTTTTTGATGCATAAATGAAAGATTTTTAACAATACATAAATGTACGACATTCGAGTTCAATAAAGGTTTAAAAATTTCCTTGCTGAATTTTAGTGAATCTCTATCAGGTACTAAGGTATTATATATATATATATTGAGAGGTAAATTTTGTATGCATAAGAGTTTTATTTTACAGTATAAATTCATTTATATTTTTCCTGGTATATTCATAGGTACAAATTTTATTTCCAACAAAAAGGGTGATAGAAATATTTTATTATAAGGGATATTTTTACCTTGATGCTTGCTTATTATTGCTTGATAATATTTAGAGATTACTTTTTTCTTTAATAATTAATATTTTTAATTAATTTCTCCTTTTGTAAATAACGAACGACTTTCTCAGAGAAAACCTTATCACACACACACAGGCATTCTTATACATTTAAATAAATTTCTCGTATAAAATTTTTTACAGCAACAGAAATTTCAATAACTATAGAATAAAAAATGAAGTATTTTGAAAAAAGTACAGAATACCTAAATAAAATGAGTTTAGCATTATTTTCAGGAACATATGTCTGTTAGTTATGCTAAGTCTTTAAGAAGAGTTTTTAAAATTAATTCATTTAAGAATCTCATTGTAAATGCTTACTTTATTAACGCTTAATATTTGAATAATGATGATAGAGGACATCAATATATTAATTTTATACACAAAATCTTGCTATAAGCTTGCTATTTTAAAAACTTTGAAAAATTGTTGATCTTCCATATGTCTTTGATAACAAAGCATACATCTCAAGAGTAATTTTGCTATCTTTCATGAATTAATTTAAGAGACTAAAACTATTTTCTGCATAAGTTGAATACTGAAATCCGAGGTGACAGCATTACCTTTTCTGCCCTTATCTAATTTATTTATAAATGCAATTTTTTAACAGTTCCACTTCCATCGATATATTCTTTAACATGTCTAAACATAACCTGTCATTATAAACAAGTCATTCATCAATGTCCTCCTCTGTATTCTTAATACATATAATTTTTCATTTCAAGGGATTCAACATACGTCACTCTACTTTTTAAAATTTACGATAATTTTATATCTCGATCATTTCATAAACTCTATAAATAACAAGAAATAAATAAGTATATTGAAGTGATTAAGTATATTACCATATCTTTATAAAACAGTTTAGAATCTATATTTATATATATTCTGAAATTTTAAAAAATACGAATTGAACTTATTCATTTATATCATATAAGCAATAATATATGCAATCATGTTCATTTGAATTATGCGTTCATAAGACGAAATTTTTTTTTTGAAGAATGTAATAAAAAACATTCACTCAGATTTCTAATACTAAGTGACAAATGTGTATAAGAAACAAGAGTATGTTCTTTTTTAAAAATTGTTATAAATTAAGCATATCATTTACAAAGACGGTAATATAAAAATAATAGACAGTAGTATTTAAAAAGATCTTCTGAAGTAGGAATTTTTTAAAAAAATTCTTAGTTATTTTTGTACTAGTAATTTAAAAAAGAAATATTTATATACCTTTTAGAAGGTAAATTGAAAATAATGAAATCTTAGAACAGGAGTTTAATTTTAATGTGGTTCTCTTTAGTTATTTGAAACCACTTTTTCTTATTTTTCTTATTCATTTCCTAATTTTAATATCTTTTTTAAACTTTCTTGAAATTATCTTTTTAGATTCAGAAAACAAATATGGGTAAGTACTTAAGTATTTTTATATAACAGATTTCAACAGACATAATACTTGAAAAAAAAACCCCACCCAATTTTAAATTCATATAAGTTGAACATTATGTTCATTAATCACGGGCTAAAAGTACAAGTCTGCAGAAAATTACTGCATTTTTTTGTAGAAATATTTTTCTTTTAGAGTAAAAGAAGTTTAATACTTTATATCTGCGTGCCTTTATTGAACTGGGAATTATGAAGCATTATTTCTAAGGAATTTAATAGTCTAATTAGGGCTTGAGACGGTGTACGAGCTTAGAAAGATAGGTTAAGAATGTTGCATAAAGTTGCATCGGAATGAGCAACGAATATAATTTTTCTTTTATATTAAAAATTGATCCATACACAATTCGTTTTAAGCGTTGCTCAGCTTCTAGGTCAATTGAAAGGTTGTGGTACCTGAATGGTTCTAATCACGATTTTGTGGTTGACTTTATTTTAGTAAAATTTCATTCAGAATATTTTCCAGAATCTTTTTTTGAGATCCGGGAATAACGAGAAGTATGCTCTTTAAATCTACATGGACTTAAAGCCTCTCAACTGTGCAAAGTAAAAAAGTTCGAACCCGAGAATCTTGTACCACGTATTGTAAACAAAGTTTGTTTATATTTCCGACCTCCAACATTCTCCCATGATTCTAAGCGTTTCTCTCTCAGGGGAAAAGCGAAAATTTCTAGATCATTTTTCCGTTCTTTGGGCGGGATAGAGCCTATATCCACATAAAAAACTTTAAAAAAACCTAAAAAAACCCCTTTTTTTTAACTGCGAATTTTCTTAATTCATTCAGATGAAAAAAGTATACTTAAACGTCGAAATTTTTTCAAAGATCAGAAATTTTTTTTAAAATCAAAAAATTTGTAGTTTTACACAGAAAAAAACTGTTTTAACTACTCATCAAGGACATGAAAGAAAAAAGGTATCGTGCTACCACCCCATTGATTTTCATGCGTTTTAGCTTCAATTAACTCATGGGATGGACTTATCCATCCCCCACTTGGAAAAATTTTTTAAATATGAGTAGACCTATTAGCCACTCCCCCCAAAGGGTTAAAAAAAAAAACCAACCTCGGCCCAGAACTTCCCAATATCAAATGCTGACAAATGGGTTTTTAAATTGGTTCCTCAATGATAATTTAAAAAAGGAAAAGCATTTCAAACCTCACGCAAGCGTTTCTCCTCTAGGATTTTTATAATAAAAATTGGTGGCATTCAAACAGTATGTATCTTCGTGAATGGGCCTTACTTTTCCCCAAAAAAGGGGGATTTTTTGGGAAAAGAGGACGTCAATCTACTGTCATTGTCTACATCACGATCTCATTGAAACCCAGATTTCATTTTTTGTTTGAAGGAACTTCAACATGCATTTTTGCATGCATTTAAAGGTGCTGCAGTCCAAAGACTCTGGGGCAAAAATTTTAGTTTGTATCAATGCTTATGTTTTTTTAATTGCTGTGATGAAAAAGTGGGTAATATCTGAATAAGATATCACATCCATCGAAGAACAATTAAGTTTTTTGGGGAAAATCTATTCATTGCTCTCAAAAATAGTTACAGCAAACTTTAGCATAATTCCACTTTTTGGGTTCATAGGGTTTTTGTGGGGTATGAAATTCCTCTTTAAAAAAAAATTTGAAATGGGTTTAAGGCGAACAGTACCATCTTTAAAATTTTTTTTTTTTTTTAATATTTGATATTTGGTTTTAATTGTATTTTATAAAAGGGTTTTATTTAAAAAATTCCATAAAAAAATTTTAATTTGTTTAAAATGTTTGTAAAATTTAAAGTTTTTTAAATTTTTAAACATTTTTTAAACCCCCAAAGGGTTTTAAATATGTTTCTTTTCTTTTTTAAAATTTTTTTCAATCCTTATAATATACTACATAAAAAATGTGCATGGGGGTTTTTGTTACTGTTTTAATTTTTTTTAAAATTTTTTTTATAGTTAAACACAAAACTGAAAAAACATTAATTTTTTATTTTGAAATTTTTAGAAAAAATACTAAATATGTTAGAGAATTCAATCACAGTTTTACAAAAACATTTAGAACATGTATAAAAAAATTTCAAACCCTTACTTCAATTATCAAAAAAAAACCGGGGGTTTTTAATAACAGGTTTGTACAAAAATTAACATGGAAAAATGAGTTTAAAATTTTCATTTCGTAGCATGATAAAAAATTCTCCAAAACCAAACTTTTTTTGAATGTTAATTAGTTTGTTTAAACGTTACACAATTTTTTAAAAATTTAAAGAATAAAAAAAATCTTGTATAATGAATATAAAAAAAAGCAAAAAAAAGGTCAATATTTCATAAAACATATCTTAACAATTTTTAAAAAAATTTCACTCACATTCTAGATTTA
>BMAV01019476.1:1930-74047 GCA_019973955.1 Trichonephila inaurata madagascariensis
TGGTTTCTACATTCTAAGTAAAAATAAGTTTCTACATACTAAGTAAGTTTCTACATTCGAAATAAGTAAATCCTTCACAAACATTGTCAAGATCATTTTATTGCATTCCAAATGCCTTCGGAATAATTTTTTATGGATAGCAGTTCACAAAAAAGATCGTACTTTAGAAAGACGTATATATACGTCCGGGGCAAATAACGCACAGGCTGAGCGAGTCGTTTATATACGCACTTGAGGTTACCATCACATTGCAGGTTTAGCATCAAAGTATAGTATTATTGAATTTAATACATTATTGTTGTATGGAACGGGGGCGCGATGAAAATTATGATTGAATATTGGGTCACAAGTATTGAAAGTTTGAGAAGCACTGTCCTAACTTCCTTAATTTTTTTGAATAGCTAAAGCCCGTTCTATAATTACGCGTCTAAGTTCAGATCCTTACCGTAACCACACTGCGCTCAGTAACTCAGCTTTCTTTCCTCCTTTCCTTTCGATTACTAAACCTCCACTATATATCAAGGTTTCTTCTCGAGAGGGATGGCTGTGAAATAACTCAATTGAGGGCCCCAAAGATTCCCCAAGAGGATTAGTAGAAAAACTCCGTAAAGCCCTGTCACAAAAGGATGCTATTTGATTTTCTTCCAGTTTTGTTATTGTCCATGTCTCAGATGCATATGTCAAAACTGATCTAATAAGAATTTTGTAAATTAAAAATTTTGTGTTTTTTGAAAGAAATTTAGATTTCAAAAACCTCCTCAGTCCATAAAAAGCCTTATTTGCCAGGTATAATCGATTCTGGATTTTCATGAGATATTCTGTTATCAGAGGTCAAGTGTTATAAAAAGAGAAAGTTCAAAAAAGGCCTATAACGGGTACGTGTTAAAATATACATATGCTTTATGATTTCTTTGAAGATACTTGAAAATTACAGTTCCAACTAAATCTATTTTTCTCTAAGTTTATAACGCACCATACGATATCCCTTTAGCTAAAGCCCTTTTCTTGAATACTTAAGTTTATTTTAAGGTGATATTATTTTTCACAATCAGTAAGCGCCCTATAATTATAGCTGGAGTCATCTACGGCGAAATGCTTTACGAGAGGAGAGTCATTTGCCAAGTGATCATTGCTTTATAAGGGATTCTCATTATCCCATGTAACTTGAGCAAAGATATTATCATTTACTGAGATATTTTCAGTTAAGTATCAATATCATTAATTCTAAAATGGGGCCCTTTAGAGTCAACTTTTATTACGAGCTTATAAAGAGATAAGCAATCACTTGTCGTAAAATCTTATTGATTTCTGCATTCTTTCCAGGGTTTCTGTTTGCGAAAAATTTCCGGATGAAATATAAATGTGAGGTAATGATTATATTTATTGGCTAAATGAATGTTGGGAACTAAAGAATTACGCAGTTTATCTGAGAAATTAGTTGAAGTTTTACTGTCAATTCTATAACCTAATGGGTTCCTTTTAATTGATATATTCTAATTACCTAAATTCTAAGGAAAAGTATTACATGTATTTTACTTGGGAAAAAGTTTGTACTACAGAACAAAGTCTTCATTATTACTATGTCTCAATCTTCTAACTAAAACTTGCTGTCTTATGCATGACTCGGTAGTAAACAATTCTGACTTGTGATTTTAAAATGCATCAAATTATTTGTGTTAATTTTTTCCCATTCTTTATTTTTTTAAATAATTTTCAGTTGAATTAAGCGCTTAAGAAAAAAAAAGATTCTCAGTTTATATATATGTGTATATATGTGTGTGTGTGTGTGTGTGCATACACACTCACACACATTCCTATATACACATTCAATCACGCATACACATGCAAGCATGCAAACAGACATGCAAGCATGCAAACAAACATGCAAGCATACACATATATGTACACAAACATGCAAGCATACACATATATGCACACAAACATACACGTATATACACACAAACATGCAAGCATACACATATATGCACACACACATACATGCACACACATACATGCACACAAACATGCAAGAATACACATATATGCACACAAACATGCAAGCATACACATATACGCACACACACATACATGCACACAAACATGCAAGCATACACATATATGCACACAAACATGCAAGCATACACATATATGGACACAAACATGCAAGCTACACATATATGGACACAAACATGCAAGCATACACATATATACACACAAACATGCAAGCATACACATATATGCACACGCATGCATGTAAAAAAATAGTACAACAGGATATTTCAATAACATTCGAGCTGAATGAGACTGAGCCTGCCTCAAACATTCGAATTTACAAAAGAATGTTTAAATAAATTGAAATGAGTCAAAATGTTTGAACGCACACTGTATTATGAGCTGAATTAAGAATGTTCTAATATAAAGAAAATAAACTACATTGTTGACGTGTGTTGACTCTATACCAGGGGTGGCGAACCTTTATGGATCAACGTGCCATTTTTTTCCAAAGAAGTGTTTAATGAGGTATAGACGTGACGCCAAATAATTTTGACTTGTGATTATTGGGAAAATAATAAAACTAAATACTAAGAACACACAACTCTTTATTTAATACGGAAAAATACATTTTGCACTGCATAATTGTAAATGTTTTAGTTATACGCGTAATTCAAATTAAAGTAACATTAGTGTGCATTCCGTTGTTGCAGATTGTGTAGAGGAGAATAATATATTAGGATTGTAAGATATTACTTTTAGTAGAATGCATGCTCAATAGGAGTCATCTGTCAATCAGTTTTTAAGCAATTAATTATTTTTGCTGTGGTTCACTTTTTTGACAAGAGGATTTGCGATATCTTTCAAAATGCCGTTTTACAGACGATGTTCTGCATACCACACTATTCCAGAACATTGTACACACCTCTTTGTCACCTTTACAAATAATACCATCCTGGATTCACCAAATTTGAAATTCTCTGTTACACTTACTATCTTGCCCCCCCCCCTTTTTTTTTGCTGAACTAGCCATGTTAAGTAACATATAAAAATCATAAATATAATACAAATAAACTTAAAAACACAAGTGTGTCAATGAAATCGAATATGCTATGCGGAGACAAACTTTGCTATTGTAGTCCACGATGTATTAAAGGCAAGACAATAACAAACGAGTGTGTGTTTGTTCCCCACCGCCCCATGACCGATCACTCGCATTTGTTCATAATACTTCGTAGTGAACTTTGTTATTTTGAAATAAAATACAAACCATTTTGATCGTTGTCGTGACCAAAATATTGCGTCGCGTGCCAATGGTTCTCCATCTCTGCTCTATTCGTTGCTTCAAGACGTTTCTTCCGCGAAATCCACAAATTTTTCTTTCTTCTTTCTTTTTTTTTCTCTCTCTTCTTTCTTTTCACAGAACAATTGTAAAAATTCCTTTACAAAGAATATTAATATAAAAAATGATTAAAATATTAATTTATACTGTTTGAATATTCTGAAAATGCATTTCGAATTTCTTATTACATTATAATAATAAAAAGCAAACGATAATTCAGAATGAAAATATTGAATTAAATTCAGACTGTTGAAATAAAAGACAAAGTATGCTACGTATTTAGAAGATAGAATTTCCCCCGTTTCGAGTTACTTTGTGGCAACACGTAACAAAAGAAAATGAATATTTTCAGACCTGCATGAATTATGCATCAGTCACTAATTCTTTCCGTCAAATTTTTCCGAGTTTCTAAATTCGCCCTTTCTATTTCCCACTAAGATTTCTAAATTCTCTTGAAAACATTTCTATACAACACATCCATCATCCTACCGTCCGGCGTTAGTTGAATTTTCAAAAGATTTAAGCGAATATCTTTGTGGTAAAGCTTTTAAAACTATTTTTGTTATGGTTTTTCTATTTTCTGATTCTTTTTTTTTTGAACCAAGAAAAGCTTTTTTTGTCCATTTTTTCCCGCTTTCTTTCTTCGTGTTTTTCTTTAGAATTTCAGTGGATTCATCCAGAGAATTTTTCGGAAATTAGAAACATAGTATAAAACCGAAATAAAAACCCCCATAAATAAAATGTCTAATAAAAAATATATGGATTGGAAAATGTTTTCGTGCTGGTGAAATTTATTTATTTGTATCCAGATTCTTACCTTTATGTTATCTACTTCAATGCGGATATATTTCTCCATTGGCTTTTTTGATTAAAAATGTGCTTTAAAACTTTTCTGTTTTCCCTTTGTTGTTGTTTTCATGTAAGATGTTGTTAGCTTTTACAGCACATGGAACAATCGCTGAGGAAAAACATTTGTACACATTTTTAATTGATTTTTTGGTTAATGTTATTTCAAAACAAAACATATTTGTACAATTATCGTTTATTCTGCATTATGTACAGTTATACTCATTCTTCCTCATGGGATATTAAGATAAAGGGGAGAAATATGTTTTCTAATAGAACTTTTAACTACTTTAAAAACAAGTAATGTATAAAAAAAAATTTAAGCCAATTTCTACTCAGGTCAACAAGGAAAAATTTTATTTTAGTTACTTTTTGTTAAATATTTACAATTCATATAAATATTTATATACAGATGGCAGAAACGCAGTATTAAGTGGCAAAATAAAAAGCGATTTTCCTTGCAATTTTCCATTTTCCTTTCTATATATGGTGTTGGATTATTAGTTTTGTTTGTTACTAGTTATTCATTAATTAAATTTAATTAACGAATTAATACTTGATAAAAATTGTATTAACATCAAGTGTCATCCACTACAATTTTAAAAAATGTATTTGAACTTGATTGGATTAATAAAAAGTATTTTATTACCGATTGAAAATTTGAACAAGACATAAAGGAGAGTGTGTGAACTAATAGTAGGAATTGAAGAAGAAAAACAGAAGTGGCATCCTCGGCATAGAATGTGACCGCCTCAGAAATCGATTAATAAAAGTACTTATTATGCATTATATCCTCCAAACTGTTGAGGCGACTTTACTAAAGAAACTTTCTTTCGCCAATGTTACTCGTTTAGAACGTTTCTTATAGATGCCTGGAACACAGATTTCCAGCTAAAAGATTCATTTTAAGGTATCCGACTACGTTCGAAACCGTGATTTTAAAAAAAGAGCATAAATGGATAACTTTCATGATATTTAGTGTTACTTAGATTAGAATACATGTCTAAAATTGTTTTAAGGACATTTTGACAAAAAAAAAAATATTTAAGTACAATATTTCGGCCAAAAATTAACTCAGAATAACCTTTTTTCAAAATGTTCTCCTTTTGTGAAAAATGCATCTATTATAATAATATTTTGCCTGTACATAGCTCAGACCTCTGTACAGAGGCTCAACTATGATTTTTGAAAAATTCACATTATTTTCAGAGTTACAACCCATTGAAATAATTATCGGCGTTTTTTTCTTAAAATTTCTCTCCTCTGTTGTCGTAAAACATGGATAAACCCACTTCTAAGTCATATATTTCAAAAATTCTAGTTCAGCCTCTGTATAGAGGTCTAAGCTATAGACAGGCAAAATATTATTATAATAGAAACATTTTCCACAAAAGGAGAATATTTTGAAAATGGGTCATTCTATGTTCATTTTTTGTCAAAATATTGTACTTAAATAATTTTTTACTATAATACTATTCTTAAAACAATTTTATGCACATTTTCTAATCTAAGTGACACTAAACATCATAAATAGTATCCATTTATACGCTTTTGCAAAATCACGGTTCCGAACGTAGTCGGATACCTTGAATTATTGAATGGAAAACCCACTAGCTCAATTACGAACAATGAACTTTTCCGCTCAATAGTATAAACAAAGATAGGGAGGTTGGCTAGCCTTAATTTATATTTAACCCTATAATTTTAGTTCCTAAGGCTAAGAGTTTTCTGTTATACTACTGAGGTTATCTTACTTTTAACCTATGCTGTCTTTTTCAATTCATACTATTAGTTTACTTTCTCTCTCTATATATATATATTTTGTTCAAATTTTCAATCGTTATTAAAATACTTTCGATTCATCCATTCAAGTTCAAATACATTTTTTAAAACTTGTAGTGGATGACACTTGATGTTAATACAGTTTTTAAAAAATATTAATTCTATTTAGTTAATGAATACATAGTACCAAACAAAAGTAATAGTCCAACACCATATATAAAAAGGAAAATCGTTCGTTTTGTTCCTGTAGAGCAATGGATAGCACGTTGGACTTCTCATCTATAGGTCGTAGGTTCGAATCCCACTTGGCATGGCATAATTTCTGAGAATGTGATTTCTTTTTTTACTATACTATTTTATTTGAGTAATTAAATTTAATGAATGAATAAATAGAAACAAAAAAAATATAGTCCAACATCCTATATAGAAAGAAAAATGGAAAATTGCGAGGAAAATCGCTTTATGTTTTATCACTTAATATTGTGATTCTGTCATATGTATATACATATTTATATTAATTGTAACTATTTAATAAAAAGTAGCTATAAAATAAAAATTTTCTTTGTTGACTTAAGTAGGAAATGACTTAATTTTTTTTTTATTTTTGTTCTTGTAACCTATACTGTCTTTTTATATTTCTATTTGCTATCAATTTCTATTTTCCTTTTTAGATTTATAGCAATTTAGTATATATATATTTGTTATGTATGTGCCGTTGCGTGCGGGCCGTCTGTAGCCTAGAGGTTAGAGTATCGGACTCCAGATCGGAAGACCTGGGTTCGATGCCCGATGCCCCCAAATACCCTCCGAGTACACACGGAATACGTGCTCGTTAAATCAGTGGGTCCGAAAGTCTTGTGGGAACTCACGAGTGCAGGGGACTGGAGAATATTTCCCTCCCCTTCAATGCCATGCCAAAACTGTGGAGGTGGAGATATGTGGTGTCGCCATCTATCGTCCCTTCGGGGAATTTCGCCGAGCTAATTCGTACTGTCACCTGTATGGTGCTCAAGGCCAAGGCCAACGATAGACGTATTTCTAGCCCCTTACCACGATGAATTTCGTGGGCCTCGATCTGACTTCGTCAGACAGATGGCATTAGCCACACATTATGTACGTTTATACATAGAAGAAAAGCGATTCACACTCCCTCACTCAATCGAGGTCTCCGGATCTATTAGATATACAGACTTGAAAACTTGACAGAATGTTTCTTTTCTTGAAAAAATATTCATTAAAAACGGGTTTTGCAGATATCGATTTTTAAGAGGAGATTTCTAAGGGGAGGGCGTAATAGATAAAAATTTCCGTTTTTGAACTATTAAACGTACAAACTTAAAATTTAAAAGACGGTTTTGTTGCGCTTCGGAGTAGAGATAGGCTAAGAATGGGTTTTGCAATAATCGGCTCCAAGGAGATTAGGGAGGAGGGTAATAGACAAACCTTTTCGCTTTTGATCTATTGCACCAGTAGACTTTAAATTTGGTAAGCATATTTGTTTTAGTGATTAAATATCTATTGAGAACGTGTTTTAAAAGAATCAACTAGTAAGGAGAAGGATGAATACGGGAGTATAAATAGTGGATATTCGTATTTTTTTATAGATTCATATCATCCTTTTTAAATCAAGGGACGAAGGCTATAATTTTGTTGAATACAGCCGAAAGCTTAATGTCAGTACTTAGATATCAATAACTGAAAAACATACTGTCATACATCATAAAGAAATACCTAGCAAAGTGATTGTGACCGAGTACACAGATTTTGTGTGTCTATACACTTTCAGGAAAGCGAAACTTATGTTTTTAGAAATCAACTCTTAGCCGTATATATCTTTTACGGCCATATTTTTAAAAATATTCTAGTCTTGTATAAACCAAAACTAACTGAAAATTTAATAATGTCACTCTTTAAATTTGTTCAATTCCTACTATTAACTCACACACTCTCTCTCTATATATTTTTTTATCTTGGTGGAATTTTCAATCGTTAATAAAATACATTTTAAAGCGCTCAATTGAGCTGAAATTTTATATACATGATTATTTTGGATGACAATACAATAATTTAACTATAATTAATTAAAATTAATTACAAATACAGCCACGATGGCGACTTAGCGACCCTTTTGGCGACTTGTGTCAAAACTTTTGTCAAGAGTTTTTTTTTCCCTCACGTTTTAAAGCATTCAGTTGAGCTGAAATTTTATAGACACGATTGTTTTGGATGATAATACGATACTTTAATGATAATGAATAAAAAATAACTACCACTTAATGTTGTGATTCTGTCATACGTATACACATATTTATATTAATTGTAATTATTTAATAATAAGTAGCTAAAATAAAAATTTTCTTTGTTGATCTAAGGAGGAATTGACTTAAAATTTTTTCTTTTTATGTTACCGAAAATCCGGCCTATAACGCGCACCTATACTTTCAAGCTGTGTTTTTTAATTTTTTGGTACACTCGCCGTATAACGCGCACCCTCTTTTTTACGAAGAAACTTGAAAATTACGTTTGTAATACTCTTACGTTTTGAAGACATTTATTCGAGGCATTATCCTAGGCTTTTGATTAAATAGCATATTACTAGAACTACAAAATTTTAAGTTCACAAGGTATGTTATTTCTTTTAAATAAACAGTATTTCGATCTATGTGGAAGTTTAATTTTTCTTATATTTGTCTTTTATTATTTTTAAAGCTATCATTTTTTTTATACCCGGCGTATAACGCGCACCCTTAAATTTCGATCTTATTTTTTGTGTTGAAAGTGCGCGTTATACGCCGGATTTTACGGTACTTGTTTTTGGTTTGAAAGATGCGGATTCATGTCGTATTCGAAATCGTCGAAATAACCTCTGAATTGTGTTCCTCTTAAGATTATACATTTACGTCTTGAATTTGAGTGAAAAAGAAATTTTTGTTTAATTTCCGACCAAACAAACTCGGAGGCACAAATAAACAGTTAACTCTGATAAATCACTCCGACACTTTCTTTTCTGCGTTCGTTTTTCACTATCTTTCAAGTCGCGAAACGCAGGTGATGGCTTGATTCCTCTTTGATGGAGACCAACCGCTGCGCCATTTTCATCCGGGTGACCATGTATTCTTCGAAAAGAGATCTAAAAGGGATTTATTTTCATTACACGGCGACCTCGCCGCCATCGATACACAAAGAAATGGTCTCTGAAAGAAGTGACGGAGCCCAATTCTCTCCTCGGGGGCACAGGGGCGGAGGCAAGACGGGGGGAGATTTCCAAGAACGTGCCCCTGCTTTGAACCAACTGGGGAATTAGTATGCATTAACGAAGCCGGTGGTGATTACATGGTGAAAGGAAATGGGGGGAAAATAGAACTTTTATTTATATCATTTGTTTTATTCCGCCATTGGTAGGCTGATTGAGACCAACGGTATAATTACAGTGATTCGGATGCTCGTTTCTAAGTACATTTAGGAATATCATTTGTCGTGAAGATACTAGGCGATGCCCATTTGCAAGTTCGATTAGTTATCTAATTTATCATCTCATGCTATGCTTATATATTTAGATAGGTCAATATATTTACCCCTAAAATGAATACCTTGGCTATAAACTTAGATAACTGATAAGATATTTGAGTATATACTGGTATAATTATGAGATGTAATCCATAAAGTGTAATTTTAGCAAATTCAAGCCACTATTACCATACTTTTTTTATAGACAAGAATAATTATTAAAATTACGGATTATTTTATATACAGGGTGTACCCGAATGCCGTGTATAAACTTGGAGGGGAAGTAGAGAACATCGTAGGAACCATAATTACATAGGAAAGCATGAGCGGAAAGCGATAGGTGGCGCTGTACGTTAGCACTCAAGGTCAGCTCATGTGGTTTCCTCATTTCAGATATGGACATGAATCGTTATACGAACGCCAAATTGGTGGATATCCACTTCATCTATGACCTAGCCAACGGAAATGGACGTGCTGCTGTTCAATTGTAAGGGGAAAGATATCCAACGAGGTGGCAACCGAATCATCGAACGTTCACTCGGGTGCATTAGAACCTGGAGGAACATGGATCTTTCAGAGTCACGATTGACGACACGCCCTGCAATTTTGAAATGGACTTGGTAGCCCGAATATCCATCGCTGCTGCAACGATTCGTGAAACACCTGGTATTTTCGAACATGTCCGCTAATCCACGTTATCGCACGTGCGTATATGCCAATGGCATCAATTTCAAACACCTCCTGAGATGGTTTAATGTCATATTTTTAATTTATAATTGTCATTTGTTTTGTTAATAGGGCGTTTTACACTACATTCAGTGTTGTGGCCTTATTGTCTTTGTGTCTCCTTATCTCGTTGAGGTTACGTTTCCACCCCTGCTTTCATGTGTATTTATGGCTCCTCTGAATGTTCTCTACCTCCCCTCCAAGTTTATACGTGGCATTCGGGGACACCTTGTACATACATTTTGCAATTTTGTCTATTCTGTTTCTTATCCAAGTTGTGGACACTATTATACAGGGTGGGACTCCTGAGAACAGAGTTCCAGGAAACAATGAAACACGGCACAGGAAAGCAGATAATTCGCTAACCTGCTTATAGAAGATGTTGCAAATGATCACCATCCATCTCTTGGCACATTTAGGCCCTGGTCATTAAGTTGGGGAAGGCAGATCGAAGCTGGACTGCTGGAATCAATGCTTCATTGGACATGTATGTTCTGCTGCAGGTCTGGAAGACTATGAGGGTTGTTGCAATACACCCCAGACTTGAGGTTTCCCGACAGAAAGTAATCGCATACTGACCGATCAGGTGACCTGCGTGACCAGCTAGGTCTGAGATAAGACTGACTTCCTCTAACAGTAGTCAGGAGGGAAGATTGTGTTAATATGATTCATGTGGTCCAGTGGAATGTATGACCGATGTATGGCACCATCCCGTTGGAAATAACTATAGGACTTGTCCTTCTCACTTAATGTTGCCACGAATGGATTGCCACTGATCAACTCACACTGACATAGCCAACAGTAAGTTATGAACTGGTTTCGATCACTTGGTGAGGATGATGATGATGTCGTATCCATGACGGGACTGAATCAGACAGTACCATGGGCCCAGATGACTGTTCTGACAATCTGTTCGATATTATCCACGTAGAGGTTTGTTGACGAAAACAGGACCCCTATTTCTTGTTGTGCAGCAAGAATGGCTGGATAGTCAAAAATATGAGCAGGTGTTACTTCTGTATCTAAACAACTCACAATTTCTGTAAGTTCTTCTACCATTCCTATCAAACTTCATTCCTCTGTGATGACCTGTTATTAACACTTCACTTGCGTTGCCCAACCTATTCACGTCTAATCATATCCACTCTTCAGTGCCACTTTTATTTGACCCAACCTGTATTGCAATATTTGTTTGATCTTTTTAGTTGTTGCGCATGGAAAGTCGGATTTTTAAGCGAGTGTACAAAACTGCATATATTTTTTTGAAAGTTGTTTATTTAATAAAAATATATTCCTTTTGCTTCAATACACCTTTTTCAACGAAATTTCAATCCATAGATGTTTGTCTTAAAGATGTTCTGATCATTAGATTCTCTCTATAAACTCTGATATGGAATTTTTTTAGACTGTCTTCCTTTTCGTACAGCTTAGCCCCGTAAAAACTGCTCTGAATGTTTCAAAAAATGAAAGTCGATTGGCGAAAGATCCGGTGAATAAGCTAGGTGCTACAAAATTTCATATTTTAACTCATTTAATTTTGTATTTGTTTTGTACCACGTATACGGTCTAACCTTGTCATAGAGAAGTATTGGTTCATGCATTTAAACAAGTGATGGGCGTATAATTTTCAATTTTCCATGCGTTTTTTCATTGTACTAGCAGTACGTTTTGGTAGTAATGATGAGCATACGTTCAACTGATTCAGTTTATTCCGCTACATTAGGTCATATGATACCCACTTAGCCATTTTTTTTTTACCTTTCCAATTTCAGAAGGGTATGGTCAATTCTCATTCTGATAGATAATTTTCTTGTAGATACAGCTGGGTTCGTTTCCACCTTTCTACTTTAAAAGGATTCATTCACGCTGGCTGGATGGCGTCGTTGGTTGGTCGCTGACTCTGTGCGGGTTGCGGGTTCGACCCCGGCCCAAGTCGATGGATTTTCATGATGCAGAAAATCGACAGCGTCCATGTGGTATGATAATGCGGCATGTAAAATATCCCTTGAGTGCCTATTTGGCTTGGGTGCTCTTGGCACAGTTAAATTCATAGACCAAGTTTGCATCGTCAGAGCTCAGGTGTCTTCCTCTGGGGAGGAAAATTACTTTCTGGGAATTTGCTGGGCGTCAAAATTACTTGCGGCAAGTGGTATACACCTATATGGTGCCACACTAAGAAGTGATACCAGGTCCTGGGGAATGTACTAGATTTGCAATGGCAAAAATACCAATCCGCAGCCTCATCGGGAAAAAAAAGATTCATTCAGAGTTGTGGGTTTTCCACGTAATTGATTTTTTTAAGGTATTGGCAACGACGGCTGGTCAGATTTCTCCTACAATTCCTAACACTCTGAATTTGGATTTTTTTAGATAATGTTTCGAACACAAAATTATGCTGTGATTCTGTAGAACTGTTCTAAATATTTGGTCGGAATATGTAGAAATATTACATTGTGCATTCTTAAATAACAATATGTATCCCTTTGTTAAGCACAATACTCTTCTATTAATTAAATGTATATAAATTTATCAAATGGAAAATTTCTTTCCTGAATTGAATTCATAAGCTTATCGACTAATACATAAAATATTAATTCCGTGGTCTTGATCGGTCCCAAGAGTTTCGAAATCTTCCTACATGCGATAGTTTTGTTCCATTTCAATCAACTTTGAAAAGAAAAGTGCATTGGCTTGCATCCAGTGGGTTAGAGAGAAGGACGTATAAGAAATCCAGACATTTATCCCCCAAATTACCCGGTAACTGAAAGGGCGAAGCTTTGATTATATACCATAATGTGAGCTGGACACTTCCCAAGATGGTTTTCTAGCTACTTGAGAAAATGGCCCATTTGATTGCCCCTTTCTGAGCGCGGATGATTCCATAAACTGTTCTGTAACTAGTGCCTTATGGGCTTCTTAATTAGCAAACTGCCATTTAATGCCTTTCATTTGGCGTTATGCTTACTACGATTGGATATTGAGATGAAAGCCTCTCTTTTTTTTTCTTTTCATTTTCCTTTTATGAAAATTTCTGAATATTGTCTTAATCTGTTATTTTCCGGTTATCGAATAGTTTCCTATTCAATGATCAGTATAGTTTGCTGGAATGTTTAATGCATTATTCGGTTGGTTTACATATACGCAGCACAAAAAGCTACACTAAGATTATTATTTGTTTTCCTTCGAAATAAAGATTGCTATTTTCATTTTTCATGTCTTTTTAAGAAGCTATAAATGTGTGTGAGCATGTATATATGCGTGTATATATGTGTGTGTATTCCTGTATGCATACATGTATATATATATCTATATATATCTTATACATATGTATATATATATATATATATATATGTGTGTGTATGCATATATGAATATAAAGATGTATATATGTGCCTGTATATATCTATGTGTGTGTATAAATATATATATTTGCATTTTTGTAAGTGCAATTTTTAGGTAAGTTACCTCTATCTTGTAATGGATTTAGATATTTCTATCCATTATTTCCTATTGGTTTTTGCTCAGTGTTATTTACAAAAAAGGAGGGAAGGTTGGCTGGCCAAAAAACATGTTCAACCCCACTTTTATATAAATTAATTTTTATATAATAACTGTCCTAAGTCAGTAATGTTCATAGCACTGCAGCATCCATTTTATATTTATTATCTCGATTACTCTTTTGTCCATCATTGTGTGATTTTCCTGCAGTCTATGTGTTTGTCGAATGTTATTGTTTGGATGTGATCTCTTGTTAGTAGAGAATTGGCCTATATATATATATATATATATATAGAAAAATTTGCCTTTGTTATATTATTGATGAAATTAACCTTTGAAAAATGCTATTCTGGTGTAGCAACCTACACATAACTATTTTTAGAAATATTATTCTAAATTTTATAAAAAAGAAATAATGATTTAGTTTCATAGCATTGTTTAAGTAGTAATTATAAAAAATTCTGTCAATATTGCCTTGATTACAACTATCCAGTTTAAATTATTTTTAAATATATTTCAAAATTATTTTAGCCTTTAAAAATTTTTCCTTATTTTCGTTTTACTTTATTTTAATCTACCTTACACTTTGTTTAGTTACAAAAAAATCTATCTAGGTGGCACCTCTGCTTTTTAATTCTTTGCATCAAACAGGTCTTATCGCGCCACGAGCTCGTGGTAGTGGTCGTATAATCTTATATAACTTTTTATTTAGCACAAATATAGGTAAGTTTATTGTCTTTTTGGTTTTAATTATTTTTGAAATTTTCTTTTTGTAATTATCTGCTTTCTGGAAAATTCTATTTTCAGTAATCATCCGTTATTTTTATTCTATTGTTTTGTATTCATCCCACGTGTAGATATTGGCCCAATATTCAATAGGGTCATGTTTTTCTATTATGTCGAAAATTTCTGCTGAAGGGGAAGGTTGGGATACTACAAAGCAATGCTTAATCCTATTTCACTGTCCTAAATCAGTGACAGATGTAGAAATCATAACAGTTATCCATTTTAGTCCAAGGATTCTCTTTCGTTACATTTTTTAATTGCTCCATATTTCTAATTCTTTCAAAGCCGATTCTGCTCTTCTCCAATCTTTGTTTAGTAGGATATTCTCTTGCATTATTTATATATGTACGATGGGGGACCCCAAAATAACCGGAATCGAATTGTTGCAATCGCGTGCTTTGTAGGTATGAGTTGTGCTTTTAGGGGGTGTTCGTTGAGGGGCTCTCGTGACCGTTAGTGAACTGGCATCAGTCTGAGTTTTGGATTGCTTATGGTGCTTTGTTGTTTGCATTCCTGTTTCAATTCTTCAGCGATTAATGAGATTGCCGACCTCAAAGAACAAAGAGTGTGTGTGAAATTTTGCTTCATGTTGTGAAAACTGCATTCGAAACCGTTGGTATGCTTCGACAAACCTTAATGGCGATACTGAGAGCAAATCACTGGTCTACGATTGGTTTTCTCATTCAAATCTGGTAATATGCCGATGGAAAACATGCGTTTCTTTGACAGGAAGAAATGACGTAAACATTGCCAAAACCAAATGTGCATTGGGTGAAGATCGTAGAAAGACCATTGACCAAATTCCTGAGGAAGCGAACGCGTCATGGAGCACGTTCACGGCAATACTCCACTCCACACAGCTTTGATGGATCCACAATTGTTGACAAACAAAAACATGGTGCTTGTACCTCATCCAATCTACTCACCTGACCTGGTTCCATTGGAATTTTTTTGTTTCCACAGATAAAGAGAAATCTGAAAGGAAAGCTATTAATTGATGTGGATGAAGTCAAAGGAAACAGCCCATCGGCTTTGAATAGTATGCTGCCTCAAGAGTTCCAGAACTGTTTGAGCAGTGGCAAAAGCGTTAAGACAAGTGCATCAATGCCCATGCACAGTACTTTGAAGAGGATTAACATATAGTTAAAAAAAAGTGCAAAATAAAAAATAAATAAATTCCGGCTATATTTGGATCCCTCCTCGTATATATATATATGGAATGATTTCACTTGACTTAAGGCATTTTACTTTAGGAATTTATTAATTTATTCCAGTCGTTGAAGGCTTGAGGCGCCTTGATGTTTTAAAATTCACATTTTATGGATGAACAAACAGGTAAAGTGGCTACATAAATCGCACAATACAAACAAGCGCGGTTTTTAAAAGACAGTTGACAAAAGCATTCTTTGTTCGCTTTGGATATCTTACTTTGATATGTTTCGTCATCTGGAATCTTATAGAACCATATGATTTCCGGGAAAGACATTTGTGATTGGTAGAAATACGCGGATGACGCAGGATAGTATCATCTTGTTTTTTAAAAAAAACGAACGTGGTAGTTTATTGGGATATAAAGCTGTGGTTTATACATTTTATACCATTCAACTAAACTAATATGTATACATGTAGTGTACATATAAATATAAAATATACATGTGCGTGTGTGTATATTTAAGGGTGCATGCATACATGTTTTTGTATGTGTTACCGTAAAATTGTGAATTCCGTTTTTTTATAGAATAACTAGGTGTTTCATGAAATAACTAGACAAGTTAGTTAAAGTATACAATATTATTGAATTTTACGCTTTAGCTAGGTATTCTATTGAATAACGATTACTTGATCGTGAAAGTATGAAATACGACCTATGGTTCGAGTTTTAAAGCAGAGACTCAAAAGTCCTCGGAGATATTGGAATGGGGGAGAGGAAATAGGATTATTGCAATGAAATTACATGTGCAGAAAGCTTATAGGGATATCTGTGGAATCAGGCAGGTACGGATAACCAATGGGGTATAGGATTCTAGATATAAAGGAAATAGCCCTGTTGAGGGGGCATACACCTGGGGGAGGGTCGCGTCCTATGGTTTCGGGATCTAAACATTAATTTAGCCGATCCCCCATACCATCAAAAAAGTGGCACTATAGGATTGATATTTTACTGCTAAAGCCCTCCCTAGGCCTACTAAACAAGGACTGAGGGACTAGATGTATAGATCTCGACGAGTGTAACATGTGGTTCAAATCTTAGAGCTGAGACTCAAATACAAGCAAAGATATTGCCAATTTAAATATGTTTTAAAATTTAAAATAGTTTAAAACGATTAAATCAAAAAGAAAGAATGACCCTATGAGCAAGAAAGTTGGTGGAAGTATACAGCGGATGAAGAAAGATCGAATGAGCCAGGTCCGAATGGACTGAGAGATAGGCAAAAAAGCTGTCCAGGAGTGGGGATACACCCTGGGTTTACGGATCTGAACATCAATTTAGTCGATCCCCAAAACATCAACCCCATACTATCAAAAAAGTGGCACCATAGGATTAATATGGGGAAATGATATTTTAGTGAGTAAGTCCTCCCCTTCCCCAAGCAGGTTATCATTAGTAAAGAAACTATGATTTGAGGACAGGCCAGATGTTACACATCAAAAATAATTATAAAATAACTTTGAAGTTGTTTATTTTTCAATTTAACGGTTCATCATTAGTAATTCATGTAATAACTAGTTATTTCATAAAATAACTAGGTAAAGTATGAAATATTTCATCTATTATATACTTTAACTGACTTATCTAGCTATTTCGTGAAATACCTAGTTATTCTATGAAATAACTGAATTATACACTTTAACGGTAACATATGCATCACACAAAGCATACACACAAGCATACTTAATATGTGTATATGCATACATGTGTATATGTGTGTGTATATGCATTCAAATTTGTGTGTGTGTTTGTGGATTTCAGCAATTCCGTGGAAATCGTAGGATTGTGAAAGAATTATATTTTTATATAAAAAAAAAGAAGATTAACATCTTTTTCACTTAAAGTTTGGAATTTGCATGAATTAGGCTTCATTTTTGTGATAAAAAAAACTACCATAAAAATGTGCATTTTAAATTTGGAGCGTGTATGCAAAATAAGGTTTCATTTATACACATTCGTAAATTCTCGCTTTGTTTCTAAAAAAAGAAATTTCTTTCCGGATTCATTAATTTTTGTAAAAACTTGAATGATATCTTAAGCAAATGTTCTCAAACAGTATTTTTTTTTTGTTATGGATGAATACTGAAAGTTTTTTTAAGATCGAATTTCCTGAAAAGATGTTAAAGCTGACGTAATTGAAAAATAACAAAAATCGTTTTATTTTTAAAATGAAAGCTGTTTTTATTCTACTTAGCTGAAAATTTTTAAAATGCAAGCTGTTGAGTCTAAATATTAAGAAGCCATTAATAGCTATGCATTTATTATTACTATAAAACAATTTTTTTTTTGAAAATATGTTTCATTTTTATGCAAGAAAATAATTTTTCTCAAATCATTAAATGCACTCAATTTGTTAAAAGTACCATTTTTATTAAGGAGCATGACATGTTATTTTGTATTCATGCTGTATCTTAATATACTTTCCCCCCGTTAAATGTATAGTAGATATATATTTTAAGATAAAAAGTAATGGAAAAATATTTTCAAATAATGAAAACAAATGAAAATGGATGAAATATCGTGTCTAGTAGCTAAGCCCAAAGAAAATTTATCGCTATGTTTTTAAGCCTCTTGGGAGAAAGACTTGTAAAAGAAAATGTTAAAGTATTCTACTCACATTTTTTTCCCTTGAAATTTAAAATACTAATCCAACTCTGTACTGAAGAATTATTTTCATTACTTTTGCAATTTAAATAGAAAGAGCGAACGATTTTTTAGAACACGAAAAGTATCTTTCATTTTAATTCCATGCAAAGCTAAAATAAATCGTTTTTCCTTTCGAAAATTCTCTTTACAGTTTATGATTGTGGCTTTCCAGACTTGAATAAATTTTAAATATTACCGACAGAGAGAGCGAGTTCGACATACTGCCCTTCATTATAAAATCTATGTTAGAAAAAAAAGAAGCAAAAAAAATAATATTTTCTTAAGCCTAAAGTCATGTTTAAAATTCCGGCATATGTCTTAAAATATGATGCCAATAACAAGAAAAAAAAGCAGTAAAATAAACAAGGGAAAAAAATCGTTTGGCTCGTTCTCTTCCGCCTCATTACGCAATTCGCTCCGCTGTTCGAAATAGAAATAACTACTCGCAGTGACGTAAAAGAAGAACAAACTAATGAGACACTTTTTTTATCTTTTTCTTGGTTATTTTCTTCGAAAATGCACGCCATGTTTCTTTTCGTTTTCGTTCTACACGGCTCTTTTTTTTTTCCCTTCTCGCAGGACTTTTTTAAAAATAAGGTATCATTCATTCAACGGTCACACGTTCCAAAGCAACCGTGCGAAACTTTCGAATCCTTGAGCACGGGTACGTCACACAGGGAGGATCATAGAAGGCGTTACATTTTTCTTTGCAAATTTTTCGTTCCTTTTTTTTCTCTCTCTCTCTTTCCCTGCTTCTTCTTTTGCCATAATTATGCTCGAGTCACAGCTGGAGCTTAAAACTTTGTTTTCAAAAAATGAAGAGGATTTTATGGCAACGTTAGTTGTATGATCTCTTCTCGCAGAGTTACTCATTATATTTCAGTCGTTCTCTGATGTCAGGAATTAAAGAACATAATTATTTGTGGGTTCTTCATTTGAATTTTAACTTATTCGTTTTATTAACTTTAATTTCGAATGGATAATTTTAATTAAATTCTTGACTTTCCACAACATTAAATCATGATTGAAAAAATTAATGTGGCGGGTTATTTTTCAAATAGAAAACTAACATCAATTTCCAATAAAATATGTTATTATCATTCAAAAATAACTTTATAAATCAACATATATCATTACTTATTGGTATTTCATGTTGATTAAGATTAAAAAAAAAAAGCCTGTAATTTTAACAATAATAAAGCAAATGATTAATTTACCTGTAAAATTGGCTTTCTGTACGGCAGAAATCGTTAAACTTTGAAGTCAATTCACATTAACTATAAATATAAAGATTAGAATACCTAGCTTTTATCGTGAATTACAAACTTTATATTTATACCTTTTACATTTATATAAACGATTATAAAATTATTAATCAAAATTTGATCGTTTATGATAAATTCGAAAACATAACTCAACATCGTAACTGCACATAACTCAACATCGTAATCTGACAGTAGAATCTTATTTATCTTCTTACCTTCACTGTCTCTTTTTGAGTAGCAAATAATACAATGTCGTGTTGCATTAGTTTTCTTCTCTATAAGGGGAATGTAATCAACATAATGTCTTTCAAACAAGCGTGAAGGGGAGGGGGGTGCTCAGCAGAAGAATGTCCTCTTTTTGCAGAATATTCCAACGAATGGCACTTTTCAATAGTTCGAAACCATAAAAAGCACATGTGAAATAATTCACATGGGCCGATCATAATACCGACTGCACAGTGTAAATTTCCCCAGTGCCTGAGCTACACTTGATATATGGGCCAGGATGGTATGTTTCGCCTGCCCGGGAAAAGCTGGGAAGGGGTTAAATAAAGTTAGCAAATTTGCCACCCAAAAGTCTAAAATATGCTCATTATGGATATAATGAAATGTACAAGCGTCAATATACGTATCTATTAAATTCAGAACTTGAAATACTTTAAAAACAGTTTATATGGGGAAAGGCGTAGCATAAAAACTCAGTACAACGCGTGTGTGTGAGAGGGTTGTGGTAGGAAGCTATTCATGGCCTCGAACTCGAAGACGCCAAGTTTTGAGTTCGAGCCCTGGTGCCACTGAAGATCCGTCATGCAGAGGGGTTGATTTAGATTAAATCTGTCGTGGCTCAAAGTCCTCCCGTTGGTATGGCGGGGGCTAGTTTAGGTGTCGTTTACATGTTATCGCAACCCTAAAGTTGCAAGTGTCATAAGGGTCGTTGAAGAAGCAGATATTGTTATAAAAGTAATGATTTTATTTCAATACTGAGCAGTTTATAATCAATTTATAATTAATTCAATAACCTTGGGAGCAATCTTAACTAATCTCTTAATCTAACTTATTAGATTATTCAAAGAATACTTATCTTTAGGTACGCTTGTAGATCACTTGTAAGCTCTTTCTTAAATAAATATAATCCTCTTCAAATCAACGTCTCTAGTATTTCCACTACTCTGAATGTCAGGTCAAACGACTCACGATTTACGATTAACTCTAACACACCGCTTGCCAGGGTTTAAATAGCCTTTCCATTTGCATAAAATCAAGTTATCTTTACGGAAAGCTGTTTTAAACTCGAACCACAGTTGAAGAATAATTTCCCCAAGAGAATTAGTTAAAGAACAGTGAATATAGAATCCGTCACAATTTGCCAGAGGTTCAAAATTACAATGTCCGTCCCCAATAGCCCTCACATTATTTTAGAATGTAACGTTAATAAAAATAATCGAATTGAATCAAGAGGAAATTCCCTTAATTTTTTTTTATGTGAACGGAATCGGTTTTTCTAAAACATATTTAAAAAGTTTTGAAAATATTTTTTAGGGAGAATCTTAAATATTCACAGGACTTTTTTTATTACGAACATTTTCATAAGTTCACAGAAAAAGTTGATTGCGCCATAGTAATATCGGCATTAATTGAAATATGTTCAATGTCTCATAACGCGATCTTCATAGACTGAAAAATGATCCAATGGATTTTTCAGTAAAATCTGGTATTTTTTTTTAAGTTGACAAAATCTTTTATTATTTATTCTTCAAATCTCCCACGAATATCAAGCCTTTTGCGACATAACCTAGCAGTATTTCTTAAGAAATATGAGTTTTCAATAATTCAAATTTCACTTTGAACACTATATTGAATTTCAGAACTGAAATTGACTTTTTTAGAAATGTGCACAAAATATAACACTTTCACAATCAGAATATCTCTTCGTTAATGCTGCTACCAGATGACTGTATGGTAGCAGCAGTTGCTGTGAAGAAGAGGTAAACGCATTTGGCTGCTTTTCGCCAACAAGAAAAGTAAATTCTTTACGAAGGGAATAATGCGTTTCCATAAAATATGACATCTGCTCAGAAGGATTTTCTACAAAAATATATTCAATTTTTCAAGAAACTGCTCAGAAAATGTCTTTATTTTTTCGGCGTTTAAATGCAGTGATTTTTTATAATGCGAAAGAAAATTTTTTTCTTATAAGCAAGAAGTACCTATTTAGGTTGATTAGATTGAATCTGTGTGAGTTGTGTATTTATTTTATTGAAATATAATACAGGGTGTCCTGTTGTTGTTGTTGCTCATGCCACCTGCCTGACATAGTCAGATCGAGGCCCACGAAATTATCGTGGCAATGGGCTAGATGTACACCTGTCGTTGGCTTTTAGCCTTGAGCACCTTACACGTGACAGTACGATTTAGCTCGGAGAAATTCCCGAAGGAATGATAGATGGCGACACCACCTATCTCCACCTTCACAATTTAGGTATGGAACTGAATTGGGGAGAAATTTTCTCCAGTTCCCTGCACTCGTGATTCAGCCCACAAGACTTTCGGACCCACTGATTTAACGAGCACGTGCTCCGCGTGTACTCAGAGGATATTTGGCGGTACGGGCATCGAACCCAGGCCTTCCGGTTCGGAATCCGCCACTAGGCTACCCACGACCTACAGGGTGTCCTAAAAATGGCAACCAAACTTTGCATAGCCAGATTCTATGTTGGGAGTACATAAAAATGCCCAGAGAGCTGTACCTCTATTATCCATAATTTCTAAAAAAAATACAGTGCTAGTGCTGCCGTGGTTCTCCCATGCATTCAGTGCTTGCATCAGACATATTCCAACAGGAGAAAGCATGACTATGCATGGCACGCAATGTTCAAGAGTTCTTCTTTAACCATCAGATTGAACTGCTTCCTTGGCCTGCTTGTTCTCCCACTCTATCGCCAATTGAAAACGTGTGGTCCATGCTTGCACAACTACTGGCTCGGGATACACCACCCGCTGCTACACCAGATCAACTTTGGCAATATATGGAAGCTGCCCCCAAGGATATATCCAAATCCTCTTTGATTCTATGCCGAGGCGTGTGGCAGCGGTTACATCCAAAAATGGCGGCTACATTAACAACAGATTTTATGATCAACCACGAGTCATAAGAGGCTGTAATTTTAATCGTTTAACACTTGTACAACATTGCCAAATAAATTTCGCTGTGGTATCTCTGGATCTTCTTGGTGTTGCGTTTTGTGTGGCCAGCTGTGTACGATAAACAATATATTCGGTTTTAAGGGAAAACCACCGTATTGGACACATCGACAGCAGTATTTGAAAATAGGCAGATGTTCAAAGGGACCACCGTGCATGTCGAAGCAGGCTTGAGTGCACCGTGAAATGGATGATTACGCACGTCGCAGCAGCTCGGTGTCCACTAAAGTACAAACAGCATGCAGACGAGCAACTAAATCCGTTTGTATTGTCACTTCCTTTCGATACACCAACTCCTTGATATTGCTCCATAGGAAAAAATCCAATGGTGTGAGATCTTGTGATCGTGGTGGCCATTGAACCGGACCCACTGAACCAATATAGTGGCCGGGGTATGCCATATTTAGCCAATCACGTACAGGAGCACATAAATGCACCAGAGACCATTATGTATCGCCATTCGTTCATCATTTACCATATTTTTCTTGTAACTATAGATCGGACAAGTACAGTTCTTTGGACAGTTTTCATGAATTTTCACTGAGGAATCTGGCTGGGCAGAGTTTGGGCGCTACTTATTGGACACCCTGTATAGTTCCGCTTTTGTTATTTATTTCAACATGCGCACCTTGCAATGGCTAACAAAATCTGGCATTTGATTTTTTTTTTCCACGCGGTGAAGTTACCCCAAATTTGGATACCTTGAAGATATAAAATATGTGTGTAATTTATTCGAAATAAAATATGTAAATAATGATGGAGGACACTTTGGTTTATTAGAACGAGGTTTTGGAAGCACAAATCTTTCTATATTTGTATGGAAAAAGAAACGTTTAATTTGATACGTTAAACATAAACATATGGAAATATTTTTTCTATTTCTAGTCACACTTGAGAAATGTCTTTCACTAAATATTTAATTAATTCCTCTTACCCACTTCTGTTTTTAAATAGAGGATCTACTTACTAAATACTTGGAGTGTGTGTGTAAATTAGCAAAATAATGCGAAGAGAATAATCTTGTTTCATATCTTTCGGCGTATTAAATACGGCCCGCCGCCGCGGTCCAGTGACCGGCAAGTCGTGCAGCAAAATACCGGCTGAGTAAATTCTTTCCACTTTTTCCTAGTAATTTTCACCCAGTTTCTCGAAGTTTCGAGGATACAGGTATATTAACAAATTAATAAAAATAAGGTGTATAAGAAAACGATTTTTAATGAAAAGAATCTGCTGTAAAAAGGATTCATAAAAAAACCCACTAATCTCTTTCTTTTATTAAAAGAGATTGAAGAAATCAGAGCACAAATAAAAAATTTTTTAAAGAACAAAAAACTTATTGGAAAACGATATTTTTCTTGACGATAAAAAAAAAAAAAAAAGATTTCTTTGAATTAAACTAATTAGAGTACAAAATCCTCGCCTGTGAAACGTAAATATTGAACTTAGAGAGAAAGCAAATTTTAAATGGATTTTGAATTAAAGAAACGGAGGGGAAAAAAAAGTACGGAGACATATAAAAACAAATGAAATAGCTCTTTTAATATTGATTCGTTATTGATTTCAATTATCTTAAAATGTGGTTAAAGATATAAATGGTTCAGAAAAGTAGCTTTTATCGTTATGTAAGAAGTATTTATAATCAGATAAGCGTTACGGAGAAGAAAAAAACTAATGAAAATGGTATTGATTAATAAAATAGAAACTTTTGAAAACATTTTAATACTTTTTTTATCTCTTTTAATACACATGATTTTATTTTGAACATGTGGCTGCTGTAGTTTTGTGGTCATGGTTACAACTCGTGGCCGGCGTGTAAATATTTGGTATCCCTGTGCCACTGAAGACCCGCCGGTTAAAGTGTAGTATAGGGAAGGCCACTTGGCGCAGTCCTTTTTTATGGCGACTAAAAGCGGTCGCCAAGCTACTTTTTTCGGAATTATTTATTAAAATTTATTTTAGAATAAATTCGATATCTCACCATGACATTTAGATAAAAATTGCCTAATACAAAGTACCCCTTTCCATACTACTCTTTAACCAACCCGCCTTGTAGAGAGGCCCATGCACTTTAAGGTATCCGACTACGTTCGGAACCGTGATTTTAAAAAGGCGCATAAATGGATCATTTTCATGATATTTAGTGTCAGTTAGGTTAGAATACATGTATAAAATTGTTTCAAGGACATTTTGACAAAAAAAGTTATTTAAATACAATATTTCGGCTAAAAATTAACTTAGAATAACCTTTTTTCAAAATGTTCTCCTTTTATAAACAATGCTTCTATTATAATAGTATTTTGCCTGTATATAGATCAGACCTCTCTACAGAGGTTCAACTATGATTTTTGAAAAATTCACATTATTTTTAGAGTTATAACCACATTTGAAATAATTATAGGCGTTTTTTTTCTTCAAATTTCTCCCCTCTGTTGTTGTAAAACATGAATAAACCCACTTCTAAGTTATAAATTTCAAAAATTCTAGTTGAGTCTCTGTACAGAGGTCTGAGCTATATGCAGGCAAAATATTATTATAATAGAAGTTTTCGCAAAAGGAGAATATTTTGAAAATTAGTCATTCTATGTTCATTTTTTGTCAAAATATTGTACTTAAATAATTTTTTAATGTAATACTATTCTTAAAACAATTTTATATACATTTTCTAATCTAAGTGACACTAAATATCATAAATATTATCCATTTATACGCTTTTGCAAAATCACGGTTCCGAACGTAGTCGGATACCTTAAATCTATCGAAGCTCAAAGTCTTCCTGTTGATATGGTACTATATAGAGGGGGTGCGGATCAGGTGACATGCTCATCACTTGAACTAGGTTCAAAATTACGAGGTTCATCACCAATTGCTGACATGTTGCTTTGTAGAGCGACATTAATAATCCCTCGCTCTCTCACATTCACAAAATAGCTGGAAACTGCAATACAGTACTTCAAAACAGCCCTCTAAATTTGTCGAGGCTCAATATCCTCCTGTTGGTGTGAAATGATAGCTAAGAAATTAACTGGGATTGACCAGAGTATACTCGTTTTGGAGTTTCAGGATTTTGAACCATAACGAGTTTTCTCATCATGCTTAAAAAGTAATGGCCATTGGCTATTTAAATTGTAATTTTTGAGAAAAACAAAACAGGTTCTCTCAAATCTTAAGATGTTTAAAATATTTTAAGGCCAAATCGAAATAAATCAAATGAATAAACAAGTAATATGAAAATTTTTTTAAAGTCATTTACTACTTAGGTCAACAAAAAACAAATTAATTTTAGTTACTTTTTATTAAATAGTTATAATTAATATAAAAGTATGTATATACATATGACAGTACCACAATTTTAAGTGACAAAATAGAAATCGATTTTCCTTGCAATTTTCCATTTTCCTTTCTATATAGGGTGTTGGACTGTTTTTGTTTGTTTCTATTTATTCATCAATTAAATTTAATTATTCTTATAAAATAGTGTAGTAAAAAGAAATCACATTCTCAAAAATTAGGCCATCCCAGGTGGGATTCGAACCCACGACCTTTGGATGACGTCCAACGTTCTATCTATTGTGCTGCAGGGACGCAGTAAAAGATTTTTATTTCTATATATGCTGTTGGACTATTGTTTTTTTTTGTTACTATTTATTAATTTTTTAATTTAATTAATGAATTAATATTTGAAAAAACTGTATTAACATCAAGTGTCATCCACTATAAGTTTAAAAAATGTATTTCAATTTGAATGGATGATAGGAAAGTATTTTATTAACGATTGAAAATTTGAACAAGATATATATAAGTAAATAGATAAATATAGGGAGAAAGAGTGAACAGATAGTAGGAATTGAAAAATATAAAAAAATTTAAATAAACTCGTGCGTCGCCGTATACACCGGCTGAAATAGCGTAAAAGTTCGCATAATGAATTTAATTATGTGCGTTGATAATGCTTTTTGAATGTTAGTCTAAAAGAGGCAAAGGCAAATGTCGGAAAGTTGATTTATAAAAGGGTTGCTTTAGGTGTGGTCATCCATGGGACAAATACATGACCCAAATGCTCTTAGCCCATTGATAGCTGCTGGCCCGAAGTTACCTAGCTATCGAGTGGTATAAATGCCAACTGTTTGATGTTATATCTATTTGCTGACATTAGAGTAATGGCCCAATGCCGTACTGCCTAAAGAACAGCTATTTTATTGAGGTGGGAAAGGCGAGGATGATTTCTGGTAAGAGGACTGTGATCACCCTCCAGCATCTGCTCCAGAACTTCATCTCAAGACAGGTAGAAAATATTTTGTCAGTAAAGAAGGATGTAAAACAGTGTGATTTTAGATCTGTCAGTACGGGAATTTTGACGGTTCCAAAAATTTATAGATATCCACACACATGAAAACTTACTTAATAGCTAAACTACTTTAAGACCAAGTGACCAACAGCTGGAGGAACCTAGGGCAGTTTTATAAAATAAACCCATCTTTTTATCCAAAATCCTAACAGCGACACTTACTTTGTTATGGACGAGTATACTTGTCCTCGCTTGATTTCCATGACACACACAGTTGCAAACTATCAAACGGGGGTGCCACATCCAACTGGTTGAGAGAGGGAGGTGCCAGTAAGGGTGTCGTCCTCGCCACTTGACCGAGGCTCAAAATTACGGTGTCCGTCGCCAATAGCCCTCGTGTTGATCTAAAGTGAGACGTTAATATAACTCATTCATTCTAAACAGCCTTCTGTTGTCTTATTATATAGTGCTTGTAATTGAGGCATGAAGAATATACATTTTTTGTGTGTAACCGAGATTTAGAGGCATGGTGCCAATTTCATGCTTATTGAATGCTTCCTTCATGGTGTTGCATTTTGGATAGGCGCAATACATAATTGCATGAAGATAAAATGATATATTGGCTTATAAATTTTTGATTGCATTTATTAGGAACGAGCTCAGAAAAGTATATGTGCAAGTAACAACAACGGAAATTTAACTTGTTGCTTTTTTTTTTATAAGTGTTTGCAAATTAAATTTTTCTTCATTTTTTGCCAATTGCCATCATTAAGGAAAAATATTTTGAAATTATTTTATCAATTTGTTTTATTTACATTTCAGTAAAATGACTAGATTTTTTCTGAAGCAATAAAAATTGAAAAATAATTCAAGGTACAAAAATATAACATGATACAATTTTGTATTCGATGTAACGAATGAAACCTATTTAATAAAATTATAAATAATTTTTATTATATATCGAACAGGATAAATACTCTTCCTTCGAAGATCTATAAACTTCATTAATTCTTAGGAGATTATTTCTAAAATAATAGCATTATATATAATTTTGCAGGAAACTATTTACCCCACACTATTTCCTGAAATGAAAAGATGTTAAATAGCTTATAAAAAATAACTAATCTTAAATTATTTCATATTAATAGAACTAAATATATGCCCAAGTACATACTTAATCATGGGGATTATTTATTACGAACCATTTTTCTTTCAAACTTTCCCTTCGAATTAATTAACACCCTGCAGCACTTTTTAACACAAAAATATATCCCGTTATGTAATTCTTGACGCAATAATCAGTAGCAGAAGTGATAAACGTACAGCCATTACTTAATCAAAAAGAACGTGTCATAGATCATTCCAATGTGGAACGCTTTTAGCGAAATAAGAATTTTTCGCTAACCCTAGAAATCTTTTTTTCCCCTTCAAATAAAGAAAGGAAAAATCGGGTCCTTTTCATTTCTCTGGCTGCAAATCATTTCTTCTCCAGTATTTTTCTTAGCGTGCTCACTTTGGGTGAATCAACCCTAATTACAAGTGAGAACCTGGTGTAATTAGATTTAGAAGAGGGCTTTTGAGAAGAAGGATAATAAAAAAGAAATGGCTAAAGCGTTTTCTACCAATGGATGAGTCGAAATGGAACAATATTTCCCCGAGTGTTTACATTGAAGCACAAAACAAACGAAATGTTTTTGCTTCGTTCAGGCTCAAAAGAACCCCGAGAGCTTTTTCTTTTAAGAAGCCATTTATGTTTCAAACTGTAAGGGGATTTTTTGAGGCATCGTTATGTTATTCTTATTGTATTGTTGGGGACAAGAAAATAGGGTATTTGTTCAACAGTTAAGTTATTAATAACCTTTTTTATCTTATGGAAGTCTTATATATTTTATGGAATGGAATTTTTAATACAGGGTGACCGGTAAACAGTACCGAGTGGTCTAAAGGTCCGTTAATACAGTGAAAATTGCTCACCACGAAACTAAGGGGGACTGAAATATTTGTTCGTGTTAAATAAACACGTGAAACCACTTCTTTCATTACACACCCCTCTTATATCTCGCCTGCGTGGCTGGTGTTTTTCGCATTTTGTTCATTTCCAGAAGGGAAACATTTCGTGTTATGCAATTTTTGTCTCGTGGAAAGAGAAAAAAATGCATGAAAATGCATAGTAGTTTGTCGGGACCATTGTATCATTTCATGCTAACCGATATTTCATCTTAAGGCGTGTTGGAAAGTTAAAATCTGATTTTTTTGACTATTTGAGATTTTTACATTTTTACAGATATTAACCTCTCTAAAAATACCTTACTTTAATATCTAGGGTAATTAGAAGCCCTTGAAACCTATTTTTAAATAATAGTTGAAACTGGGCAACGCCCATTTAAATGGCGAAAAATGCAAACGAAGTACTTCGTTTTTGCTTAAAAGTTGAACGTCTGATATAAACCAAAGCATGTATCTTTTATTGTAAATTGAGCCTTTTATTTTTTTAATTTTCAAGCCGATTTGAAGCCTCTCTGAATACATTAAAATCAATTTATCTCAAAATGTAAATTTTGATGTTTGATGTTCCTTTTCTAAGGAACTATTGTTCACAGGTATGTAAATTTTTTATGATATATTTATAATGATGGATAATATATACTGAGATGAGCCTTTTGTAAAAAACTCAAAAATTTATTTTTTACAAATTTTTTATGTGAAAAATGGGTCAAATTTTGCAAAGTTTGATAAAATATTTCAGAAATTACGAAAAAATTCAAAATTAGCTAAAAGCTCATTTCAGTATAACGAGAAATGTGTACTTTAATTGTATGAAAAATTTGAAGAACGTACATATAACAGATTGTGAGAAAAGGTACATTGAAAACAGTCAATTTAACATTGTCGGTATAGAGAGAGAGGTTTCCAACTCTCCTCTGGGGGGCGTTTTCGTGTTAAACGAATTTCACGGTATTTGAAAATTCAATAATTCACGTAATAATGTAGGTAGATAGGTAAAAATTAAAACACATGCTTGAAATGACATGAAGTCTTATTGATCCAGTTTTTAATTTTCAGGCAAACAAAAGTGATGCATCAATCGAAAGATAATGATGCAAAGAATATAACTAAATAAAACTAAAAAAGGATATTTAGGGGACATCAAGAACATCATTTCACTAAAACAGTTCGGCGATTTGATCAAATCACTTACTTACATCAGGGAAATAACCTCAAAGAGACGTTATTTTAACTTCGTGCGTGAATTGATCATCTTCCTCAGGGATTTGAAGAAATCCCTAATTTCATCATTTTCCTGCGACACATATACATACAGGAGCTCTGCGAAAGAAACGTTTGAACGACATACATGCTTTAATAATTTACTCTCTTCCAATTAGTAAAAAATTCTAAATTATCTAGAAATACTGAAGGTTTCAATTTCAGAGAACTGGAATATATTGATTTTTCTCTTATTCGTTTCTTAACAAGATGAGAAATGTCATTTTCTTAATTAAAAGAGATATGTACCTCGGAAGAGAAATTGAAAGCACTAATGGGATTTTGGGAAAATTGAAAAAAAAAGATGAGTAGTTTTTTTTTCAATTATCCAAAATTTAATATTAGATTCTAGGCACAGGACATGGAATATTCTTTACTGTCTTTTAATTTCGCTTTACATTTGATGATGAAATATTTACAACAATTATTTCTCATTAAATATATTTAATTTATTTATACTGGCGTGTTTGATATAGTAATTAGATTTTTTGCACAATTCTTATTTTTCTTAATCGTCTATCTAGATTTAGGGTATTTGGAGTCTTCTCTTTTAAAAAAATTGTATAACATTATTGTAAGGCATTCGCCCGTGGGTGATGCCCTACTCCTACGTTTTCCTCGTGGCCTATAGGTGAAGAACTAGGCGTTGCCATAATCTTAATATCTCTTTATTAAGATTTTAACTTAAACACTATACAATATGATAATATTTATATTTTAACTTAGCGGATATGAGGTGAAGAAACACACAATACGTATTACCAAATAAGCGCGACCCTGACCACTTTATTTAACTTTACCGTCTTATCTCGATCTCAGTATATACACAGTTCCTAGTAGTTAATAGAACGGTCCTACTTCTATATCCTAGGTAGCAGCAACTATCTCGAATCCTCGATGTCGTTTCTTTATCTCGAGTGGAATGGTATCCACCTTGACTTGAAAGCACTGGCACGAATAGCTGAACTCTTGAATTTCGAATAACTTCTCACTTTTAACTTTAACAATCCTAACCACAGACTAGCATAATTACTTCTCAAAGGCCACCACACTTACGTTAAACTTCTGCTATTTAAAAGACTCTTAATTTGCATAATCACGCTTCGTTTCTGGATTTGGTTGGAAAGAATTTGCCTTTTCGGCCCCAAATATCCCAAGAGGAGTTTTTAGTAGAAAGCGTGATGAGCCCGTCACATTACCTATAAGAAAACCACCTTTACGAAATATATATTACAATCACAATAACTATAAAAATTGACTCTTAAAATTTTTTTCCTGGCATTGTAAATTTAAATGTTGGATGATGTCCACTAAGTAATTTCGCAATGCAAGCCTTTTTTACAATTCATTTACTACTAGCTGGTATACCCGTTCTTCGCACTGGTGAATTGAAAAATTAAACAATACAAATTGAAGGATAAAGAAGTTTTTAATGAATTAATTTTATGTGAATTGCACATTAAACAAAAAATGCTTTTTGTATATACAGCTGAACAACAACAACAAAAAAAAAAACCATGTTTGTTAAATTTTATGTCTGTAGATCTAATAGCTGATAAAAAGGATTTTTTATTTATGTATAACTCTCCGTAACTCTCTTGTGGGTCGATTTTTTAAAACACCTTCTTAAGCAGACCTCTCCTAAGCAAAAGAAACACATTGTTATAAATTTTGTGTAATGAACGCTTAAAATAGTGTAAATAATTTATATCTAGAAGTGTAATACGCCAATATTACTTTCTGTTGTATTTATTTTATGTAAAAATTGTAATCTGCCTCACCCTCAGCCTGTTCAAGTCTTTGCAGTTCCTGCCGCCTGGCGTAGACAAAACAAAATGGGAAAATTTTCGCTTCCCACATAAAAGATTGATATACACTATCGCGGGATTTTTTTTGCAGATGACAGAATTTTTCCCTACTGACTTGACAATTATCGTTCTATTTTGGAGACTTCACACAATATCGTTATAAATTATAGCCTATGTGTTATTCTGATGTATAAGCTATATCATTGTAAAGTTTCATTAAAATCCATTCAGTTATTTTAGCGTGAAAGAGGAACAAACATACTTTAACATTTATAATATTAATGAGGATAATTTTGTTTATTAAATAAGTGTTGGATGGAAATAATTGTATTACAGTAAAAATGAAGCTATTACATTGATCCTTTGTGTACGGGGTGTTCCCGAATGCGGTGTACAAACTTGGAGGGGAGATAGAGAACATCCTAAGGAGCCATAATTTTATAGGAAAGCATGGGCGGAAACGTAACCCTAACGAGATAAAGAGACACAAAGCCAGTAAGGCCACAACACAGAATGTAAACTGCTTTATTACAAAATCAAAAAAAAAAAAAAAATAATAATAATAAATTAAAAGTATGACATTAAAGCATCACAGGAGCTGTTTGAAATAGCTGCCATTGGTATGTATGCACGCACGACACCTACATGACAGGGATTTCTTAAATATATTTAAATTTCTTATTATAATCACCGATGGTATCGCACAATTTTTATTTCACTTCATAATTAAGTATTCCAAGATAACTTTTACAGCTACTGATTTTATTGGCACATAAAAATGAAAATGTTAATCGATTTTTTGGGGACAGTTTTTAGAATATTATTTTTTATGCAAAGAAAAGCCTTTTAAAATCAAATATGTTTATGAGGTAAAAGTTATTTCCAAAGCCTAATTGGTGGGAAATATGGAAATTGTTCATTAGTTTTTGAAATAATTTAGCTCACTGTTGAAAAAAAAGCGCTGAATAACTTCATTATTAAAGAGTTATTTTTAATGATTTTTTGAGCTTGCAATTATTCTGCGTTTAAATTCCAGTGATAACAGCTTTTAATAGTGTTAATGAGTGATTTTCCAGGTTTCTTTTTCCATGTTCAGAGTTTTTCAAAGAACCACAATTTGTTTTAAGTAGGTTCCTAAAAATTCTGTTTGTCTGTCTTTTTTTCATATATGCAACCGTTACAATGTGGAATCCATTATTTCATAAAACAAATAGTTATTGCGTGAATTTATCTGTTAAAGCACGTAAAAAATCATTTGATTTTACACTTTAACTGACTTTTTTAATTCCTAATATTAGTTTACACTCTCCCCTATATATATATATATATATAATTCAACCACAACCCAATAATCAATTAAAAAATTGAAATTATAGGAATCCTATAACATTAAAACCCATTTCAAAATATCAATGGCGAATATGGAAGATAAAATTCTAACTTTTTCAAACAAAATTAAAAAATTATAAAATAAAAATTTATAAAATATCCAAGTGCAACCTCGGACTTAGGACCGATAAGTGGGGTTAAACTAGTTTGATGGCGCCAACCTTCCCCCTATTGCAATTTGGTAAGTTAATCGTAAAATATCCAATTCTCAAAAATTTAAAAATTAAAAAAATTAAACCATTAAACCATTAAACTTGAAAAATTAGACTATTCGCCATCGCATTCTGAAAGATATTATAACATTAAAATATTAAAATTCTAAAACAATTAAATGCATAATATAAGTGAACCACATCGAACACCAAAGATGACGCACCCATCTTTAAAATAGTTGTATAGGTAGAAAAAATGTCTAAAATCCGAAAGTTCAAATTAAAAACTCAGCATGTTCACAAATGAATAGCGTAAATCATTAAAAACTCACCAAAGAGCATCCTATCAATAATTCAATTCACATTTTGTGAAAGATTTTCTCTCATATTTAATAAACAATTACCACTCCTATATTTTGCTCATAACTCCCACTAATGCCATGTCAATCCAAATGATTCATAATCTCACACTAGAGTTTAACTATTTGGTATTAGATGCAAATCAGATTGCATGCAATGAAGTTGCTTGATTGGTCATAAATAATTTTAAAGTGTAGTCTTGTAAATATTGGTCTATGTGTGTATTAAAATGTATCCTGTGTGTGGAATGCACATATTCTTCACAGCTGGACCACTAACAAGCTGACTTTATGGACCTAATGTTGTGTGGGGGATTTGTGCATTTATGAGTTTAAAAATATTTTTAAGAAATATTTTTGATCTATGTATTTTCTATATATATATATATATATATATATATATATATATATATATATCTTGTTCGAATTTTCAATCGTTAATAAAATACTTTTTATTCAACCACTCAAATTCAAATACATTTTTTATACTTGTAGTGGATGACACTTGATGTTAATACAGTTTTTTCAAACATTAATTCATTAATTAAACTTGACTAAGGAATAAATAGTAACAAACATAAATACTAGTCCAACACCATATATAAAAAGGAAAATCGTTCGTCTGTAATGAAATGGATAGCGTGTTCGAACACTGATCCAAAGATCGTGGGCTCGAATCCCAGTTGGAATGGCCTAATTTCTGAGAGAATGTGATTTCTTTTTACTATACTATTTTATTTGAATAATTAAATTTAATGAATGAATGAATAGCAACAAGCAAAAATAATAGTCCAACACCCTATATAGAAAGGAAAATGGAAAATTGCGAGGAAAATCGCTTTCTGTTTTGTCACTTAATGTTGTGATTCTGTCATATGTATACACATATTTATATTAATTGTAATTACTTAATAAGAAGTAACTAAAATAAAAAAATTTCTTTGTTGACATAAGTAGAAATTGACTTAATTTTTTTTATATTCCTTGTTTTTTATATATGCTACTGTTACGTCGTGAGTAGATAGCGAACAAAGAAAATTTGTCACAGCCTCATTTTAAAATTAAAGCAGTATTTATTTGCTTCATAGGTTACTAAATATAAATTAATGGTCCAATAAATATGCCAAGCCGATGCAGTCAGTCTATCTCAGTCCTTTTTCCCGAAAGCACTCGCTCATCTCTCAACGCCACCGGCGTTCATCCTTTTTCATTTCTTTCCGTTCCTCTTCAATCCCTTTTCTTTCAGGGCTCCTCCCTAGTTTTCTCCATCCAAGACTCTCTTCCTAGTTCCTTAAAAAAAACCCTTTTAAACACCAGGGGCGGGTCCACAACACGCCCCTCGTCTCTTCTCATTGGCAGGCCACAAAAGTGTGCCCTCGTCCCCGGTCCACATTCGTGTACCATTTGTGCGGCAAACACAAATACATTCCTGGTCCGTCTGGAAACGAAGGGCGCTATAATTCTTATCTAACTTCTGAACACCCTTATTCATCACACCACCTGGGTTCTATAATCCCATTCTCTCGACACCGGCCATGACGACCTTGTTCTTGTCAGACAGGCTTCGCCTATTGTCAATGGGTTCCGGATTTCTTTGGCCATTATGACTACCAGACGTTTGCCCGAGGTCAGACAATAAACAATGACCTCACGGCCACATGCACTTGTCCCTTAACATCTGTTCGGAGCCATAAAAGTTAAATGAATGGAAGGGTGAGGTTCACCCCAGTCGAAGACGTCACTCTACCGTTATTATGTGGTACCCATTATTTCATAAAACAACTAGGTATTACATGAATTTCTCGGTTAAAGCACGTAAAATCATTCGATTTCACACTTTAACTGACTTTTTTTTATTTTATAGGATAACGATGACCTAGTGATCAGAGTGTTGAATATGGTAAATCTTTGCAATGTTTTAAAAACTGTGTTTTCACTAGCAGAAGTAAATAGCCTAATAATTTATATAATTATAAGTTTTAAAAAATTAAATATATTTTTTCTCTTTACACTGATGCCGCGGTAACTTAGTAGTTATTATCCTAGTTCCACTGAAGACCCACCGTGGTCGATGCACATTAAATATGGCGAGGCTCAAACGTCCTCCCGTTGGTGTGGAAGTTAGGAGAGGGGGTGTCAACTCAGGTGTTATCCTCGTCATTTGACCATGGTACAAAATTACAAAGCATGCCGTTAATAGTCCGTGTGTTGCTTTATAGTGCGCTGTTAATACAAACTCCTCTCTCAAACACATGAAAAATAGTGGATAATGCAATTATACTACAGTAAGACCCGCTTAACGCGGGGTATACGTTCCATCAAAGTAGAGCGTAATATGAAACAGCGTTAAATGAGATTATCTCATCATGTAAATAATGGGGTTAAGGGAAAATGTGGATAGAAAATTGGTCAGTTATTTTACCATTAAATTTATTAATTATGTTTTTATAGCAATAAAACCAAAATATATTTCTTACAAATATAGAAACATAATAAACGAATATACATATAAAAATAAATAAAATTCCCAAGTCAGTATGTTTACATTTCAGATCATTCAGTCTCTTCTGTATTTCCAATTTTCTGCCTTTTTATCAAGAAGGTAGATTGACTTTAAGGCATATTGCGTTCGATTTCGTCGCCAATCCATAAAGAAAGTCGTTTATCCATTTCATATAGTGTATTATTTCTAGAACGGGTAATTCTAGTTGCAGAGCCTGTCGTAGTTGCGGTTCCCGATAGCAGTATTTTTTCTTTATTCTTAAGAATGGTCCTTATTGTTGAAGCTGCCAAATTCAATGCAGCACCAATATGATATTGACGCTTACCAGTATCTAATCTTCCAATCACTTACATTTTTTTTTTTTTAGTGAAATGCTTTTTTTCCCCTTGTAGCTTTATTTTCGTGAATTTTATTATCACCCATGATAAAAACTAAAAATCCTAATATTTGTCACTATAGAAATCGTTGTGTTATCTAAATTTATACTTATAATAACGTCAACAAATGTTTGAAACGATTATAAAGTACGTTCGTATAACATCACAAGAAAGATGAAACACAGATAAACTGCTTCGGATATCGGGAATCCTAACGCTGCGTGCAATTTCGGAGAATCCCACAATTAAAGAAAAAAAAGAGCGTTAAACCGAACCAGCGCTAAGCGAAACAGCGTTAAGCGGGGTCTTACTGTACTTCAAAACAGCCCTTTGGTCTCCCATTATAAAGTGTTTTTTATTCGTGCATGACTTGCACAAGCATGAGTGATGAACATTTACGTGTCTTATCAAAAAATAGGCAGGGTGATGGGCACCATGCGTAATTGCACTGTATACTGCTGGTGAATGCTTCCTTCATTGTATTGCATTTTGGCTCAAAAGAGCTCCTCGTTGACGCAGTGGGGAAGCTAGAAAAGAGGATCACCGGCTGAGGTATCATCCTCGTCACTTGATATTGGTTCATAATTGTGAGATCCATTTGCTAATTGCTTCGCAATGCAACGTAAAAAAATAATAATTATTCTTTGCGCTATAATTTATTATAAGATTTTTATTATTGTTTAACTAATATAGAGTAATAACGCAATGTTATATATATTATGTTTTTCTTTGTTACTTATCAGGTGGCCGCGGTAGCCAAGCGGTATGGGTATCGGATCGTGGCTTGGCTTGTCACGAGTTCGAGTCCAGTACCACTAAAGACCCGCCGTGTAGGGCAGCGATGCACGTTAAATCTGTCGAGAGCTGAAACATCCTCCCGTTGGTGAGGTGTGGTAGTTAGAAGATGGGGGGTGCCCGCTCAGGTGTCGTCCACGTCAATTGACCATGGTTCAAAATTACGTGGTCCGTCGCCAAAAGCCCTCGTGCAGCTGAACAGTGCGACGTTAATATTCAATCAATCATTGTTACTTATCAGTTAATTTATCCTTAATATCAAAAGTACTTTTCGACAGGCTTTAACCATTTATCTTTTAATTTATAACACAACGGATTTGTTTTGAAGTCAAATTGTTTATTTTTCATTTTAGGGCTATATTATCAGTTGATTTATAGAATGCTTCGTTCTTTTCATAGAACAATCAGATAAAGTTTTAAATAGTAAATAAATTATACAATTTAACTGATTTGATGAGCTATTACACGAAATACTCGGGTATATTCTATGAATAACTGAATTAAAAACTTTATAACAGTACAACATATGTATAATTCTTCATAATTACAATAACTGTAATCCATCAAGGGTATTGTAAGAAAAACATAAGAAAAAAGAGCAGTAAAACATGAAACATTTTGGTAATTTTCAAAATTTAAAAGATATGATTTAATGTCCGTCTAATATGATGATAGGTGACAGTTTATAATAAGTTAAATAATTTTTTTATAAGTTTTTAAGCTGCTAACAATATGTTTAATTGAATCCAATGTATTTTTCAAATAATTCCAAAATTCGACATTTCAGTCATAAAAATTATTGCACCAGAATTCTTTATACAACTCTTTTCGGTCGATTTTAAGTCTTTTTACTATAATTTTTTTTCTCGGAACATTTGTCGTAATGAATTGATAGCTCTCCGTCGCGGTCACTTAAGTAAAGTCAAGCTTCATCTTTAATAATGGTACATTTACAGCATGATTAAATTATTCGTATTGTGAATTCTATTGTATTTTTATCTGATCCTATATGTCAGCAAAAATTCGGAAACATTTTGACATTTGATACATTTTTAAAGTTTAAGTCTTTATTTTCAATTTTCTTTTTAGTTTATTTGATTCGTTTTGGAATTATTACTCGATAAGTTGTTTTTATAGGAGGAAGCTTTACACTTAAACATTTAAAATAAGTATACAGTCTTCCATTAATACTTTTTTTCTTTCGAGATGTGCTATGTTTATTGATAAATTTCCCTATTATGTTTATTTTGTTTATTTTGCAGTAAGAATTTTAAAAAAGTATTATTTTGTTTCAATTTCTTTTTTGGCTACAAATAAATCATTTTCCTTTGACAAAAGATAATGAAAAAAAAAAAAAAGAAAGCAATAAATGAATTATTTTCAAACGAACGAAATTTAAAAGAGCACAACAGGGTGGGCCATTTTCCCGCCACACATCTGAAAATCGGCTTCTTTTTGTGGATAGGGTAACCACGTCTCTATGAACACGTGCACTCTTAAAATATTGCGAGGTATTGTCATTGGTCATCGCCGCGGCAACCTTTGACACCGTAAGAACTCCTACTCCACCCACGAGCCGGATGTAACTCGAAGATAAAGAAGCCGACTGCTACTATCCCGAGACCCTAGAGAGGTCAGGGAGAGAAAATGGTTTGAAGACTTCGTGGAGAATGGATATGATCTCCTTCCTCAAAACAACAGAATTTGAACTCTAACGAACTGAGTAATCATTTTCATAACTTCATTGTATATTGTGTAATTAATAGCTGTGATGTAAATAAACTAAATATATAAATTAATAAATATCACGCTACCATATTTATCTCAAACGTCACAAGGAAAACGGTACAAAAATACGTTCCATAACAGAGGTTCCCAAACTTTTTTGTCTCATAGACCCCTTTTTAGTATGGGGTAGACCCCTGCTTAATTAATATTGAATTTTTTCAAATTTATCAACTTAAATGTCTTTTTGACAGCTAGTACTACTACTACTACTTAAAAAGAATTAAATTTATAACTAATGAAGTATAGAGTTAAAAGTTTAAAAAGCTTATGTTAATTAATTAATTTAAAAGTTAATTAATATATAAAATAACTGTTAAATAAAATAACCAAACAACACACAATTGATTTTAATTGGAGGGAGGAATCTGGTGCTACAGTAACAAATTTTCAACATTTAGTATCAATCTTGTCAGGTTTAACCTTAAATCTCCTCTGTTAGTAGTGTCCAGTTTTGGAGAATGGCAACTGCGCTGAAACTCCTTCTTACAAGGAAAAATAATTAAAAACTTCCTCACAATATCCCATAATTCGGGACAAATAACAGGTTTGCCTTTTTAAAGCCAAAATCTGTTTCTAAACTTTAAAATATTCATTGGTGCACATCACGATTAGTTCTTGTTGTCATGTGACATTTTTTTTTCAATATGACCATATAAATTCATTGCCTACTGTGGTATTACCATAGTCAAAGCATTCTCAAACCTGGTTTCAAAATCTGAATAAAAGTTGAACGTAGGTTCAAACGGGCTGACAGATTGTCTTGGTTAATTTGGGAAAATTCCGGACCTCTAGTATTATACTTTAGTTTAACTCTGGAAAGAAACGCTTAAATGGTTCCTGTTTAAAAAAAAACCTATGATTTCACCTTGTACGGGCAAATTAACCTCTTTAAATTTAGTAAATAAATCTGCTAAATAAGTAAAATTTGGTTTCCACTTGATTAAATTTTCTTTTAAAATTAAAGTCACGATCAAGTTTAATGAGAGTCAATATCACATAGACCCCCAAATTATTTTTTTGCTGACATGGATCCCTTGCAGGTTGTCATAGACCCCTGGGGGTCTATATAGACCACTTTGGGAATCACTGGTCCATACTGTATCAATAGATAGTGCTGTAAGCGGCATAGCGAGAGCGGATTGGGCTACAAATAGTATTTGGAATCGAATTACGATGGCTTTGGCATGAATTATACAATAATCTAATTGTATTTATCAATGGGCATGATTCATTCTGTTTTATGACGGAAAAAATACTTCCAAGTCATTCAACAGTTGTTGCACTGTTAGTGAAAAGCTCGTGCAGTTTCTCTAGCTTAGCCCTACTACATTCGAAGGAAAAAAATAGGTTTTTATGTTGTTGTTGTTGCTCATGCCAGTCTGACATAGTCAGATCGAGGCCCACGAAATTCATCGTGGCAATGGGCTAGAAGTACGTCTGTCGTTTGACTTTTAGCCTTGAGCACCATACAGGTGACAGTACGATTTAGCTCGGAATAGTTTTAACTGTCCTTGGGCCAAAAACCATATAAAAAGAAATAATGAAAACTCTAATAAATTTTTCTTATGCCATAACCTTTTTCCTTCTATGTGTTTGTTCAGTTCAAATTTAAAGTCATTCTGAGTAGTGGTTCTATTTTCACAACATTTTTAAAACAGGTCTTGTAATTATAATCACCCTGTATATCCAACTGGTCCCGATTAAGTAATTTCAACAAATCTCCCGTGTTAAAAACATTTGAAAGATTTCCAAATCTCTGTTTCCGTGAATTTACTATCTCAATGTTATCGATTTACGTTTAAAACTACTTTTAGAAAAAAAAGTATTGTTCATTGAATTTTGCACTATTTGCATTTTTTTTTTCACTGTAAAATGAAGCTCACTCTAAAAGCGAGAATGGAGAAAATTTATTCAACTAACATCACGTCAAAGTAAAACATTTCTTTGTTGGTGGAAATCAAAGAGAGAAAATCGAATTATTTCTAGAGTTATACTCTCGATTTTTTTTCTTCCTTTAGAAGTGTTTTTTTTCACCCAGTCATTAAATAAAACAGTTTCCGTGCTAGAAATAAGATTAGCTGTGAATAATTAGCGAGTGCAAGTAAAAGTAACGTTTCGCTAACTAATCCCAAATAATTAGAAGCACGAAAACGCGCTTGTAGAAGAAGGGGAAAAAACGCCCCATCAAAATACGAGTAAGATTAAATTTCTCTCCTGGACAAATTGGTACAAACGATGTAAAGGGGGAACGAGATTATTTCTGAAAAGCAAATGAGCGTGAAAAATACACATTGAGAGAGATGTTTTTTCCCTTTGTTTTTTTTAATTTAAAATTTATTTTTGATCTTTTATATTTTCTAGAAAAATGATTTTTAAAAGAGTGTAATTCCGTAGTAACGACTGAATACTTTAGGTATTTGAGGCATATTTGCTAATCAGGAAGAATTTCCCGAATTTTTTTTTCGGACATATTCTCTACCAAATTAAAGATTCAAATGTTTACTCCAAATTTTTCGAGGATTAAAAATCTAAGATCTAAAGAGAATAACAATGAATATTTATTTTCACATTTTTAAAGGACTGAAGATTACGGAGATAGGAAAAATGCGAGAATGTATGTAAGTTATTAGATATAAATTCATTGCGGGGAATCCTTGTTGTTCTTTTGTTTTTCTCTTAATCCTGAAGATGGGTTTTGCCCGTGAAAGCATGCGGAAAATTATTTCTTTGTTATAACTGGCGTTAGTTTTTCTCTATTACGACTTGTATTTATTTTTAATTGTAACTGGTATTATGAAGTACATTAAATATTAGACCACGTATTATTTTTTTTATTGTCTCCTTTTTTAAAATGGGCATTAATATTTTTTTTTATTGAAACTGTAATTCCGACGAATTTTTTGACACGATTTTATAAGCTTCACCTGTATGAAACGGAATCTTTGAACTCGATTTTTACCCATTTTAAAAGGTCTGATTAATTCGAAATTTTGCGCATTTGTCAAGGACCGATAACTATACAAAAATTTAATGATTTTATTCCATTGTCCTAATCAGGAACATCAGAATTAGCGATTTTCCATTTCCAGAATTGGCGGAGGCTGCGGTAGCCCAGTGGTCAAGATATCGCATCATGTCAGGTATGTCGTGAGTTCGAGCCCAGTACCACTAAAGACTCACCGTGTAGGGCAACAATGCACGTTAAATCTGTCGAGAGCTGAAACATCCTCCCATTGGTGTGGTAGTTAGGAGAGGGGATGCCAGCTCAGGTGTCGTCCAGGTCACTTGACCATGATTTAAAATTACGTGGTCCATCGCCAAAAGCCCTCGTGTAGCTGAACTTGCGACGTTAATATTCACTCACTCACTCCAGATTTGGCGACCAAAAGATTAAATTACAACCCTTAAGGTATCCACCTACATTCGGAACCGGTATTTTTCAAAAGTGTATAAATGGATAATATTTATGATATTTAGTGTCACTTACATTAGAAAATGTATATAAAATTGTTTTAAGAATAGTATTGCAATAAAAAATGATTTAAGTACAATATTTTGACAAAAAATGAACATAGAATGACCCATTTTCAAATTATTCTCCTTTTGTGAAAAATGCTTCTATTATAATAATATTTTGCCTGTATATAGCTCAGACCTCTGTACAGAGGCTCAGAAAATAATGTGAATTTTTCAAAAATCATAGTTGAGCCTCTGTACAGAGGTCTGAGCTATTTACAGGCAAAATATTATTATAAAAGAAGCATTTTTCACAAAAGGAGAACATTTTGAAAATTAAATTTCCATGTGTGAAAATTATCTATTTATGCGCCTTTTTAAAGTCATGGTTCCTAACGTAGTCGGATACCTTAGGCAAAAACGCTCGTGGTTAACACAAATAGTGATCTTTTTAGTGAAAAATATCCTTGACTTTACACCTTCTTCCGCCTTAAATGTTTCAAACTTAGCTCTTCCAGGTTTACTTTAGTTGGTTGTTTATATTATACATTGTGCAAACCAGGCTGTATCGACGCACTGATAGGATGGCAATGGGTATTCTAGATTCTAGAAAAGTGACACATTTAAGATTAATTCATCAATGAATAAATGATAGTTTAAAAAACTAAAAAAACACGCTTTTATTGTAGATCCGAACTAAAAAGGAAAAACACTAATTCTTAATATAAGAATAAAGTGATTAACAAGAAAATTAATATCATTGTAGTAAAGGCGTGGGTTGCTTTTTACTACATTTTTACACTAACTCAGCATTTCGAAATGAATTAATAAGAAATTACAACAATTGATATCAAGTACACAACGCCTTGACCACAATGACATTAATTTTCTCGTTAATCATTTTATTCTTATATTAAGAATTTTTTTTTCTTTTTAGTTCGATCTACAATAAAAGAGCGTTTTTTACAAGGGTTGGGGCATAAGTCATGGCAAGTATTTTTTTTCTTATAGATATGTGAACGAATTACAAACGTATGTGTCGTGTGAAAGTTCTGCAGGCATAGTGTGTATGCCGAACACCAGATGTCTTTGTGATAGCTGGTAGTAGCTCAGCGAGGGCTGTGAAATCAGTTAGTTGTGTGGTGAGTGTCGTTTGAGAGGAAGTAAGCCGTGTTGAGCAGCGCGCATACATCAAAATAGCCGTTCTCCGAGAGAGAAATGCGATGGATTGTCACAGTGAATTAGTGGAAACTCTTGGGAGTAATGCCCTACCATTCCGTACAGTAGCACGGTGGATAGGGAAGTTTCAGCAAGGACGTGTGTCAACCAGTGATGAGCAACGTTCGGGACGACCGGTCAGTGTACGGACCGACTTGGCACGTGCCGTCATTGAGCAGCTCATGCATTACATTAAGGGTCTATAGGCCCGGATTTGCACGTTAACTTTATGTGTACTGTGTTGTCATTCTTTTGCACCGTGAAGGCCATATTGTCCTGTATACTACCGTAATAATTTAGTGTTTTACGATATTTCAGTTCTATTCATTGTCCACACATGTAGGTAACACCTTGTCCTTTCGTCTGTATATGTCACATTTTCCAACCAGACTGGTATCTTCAAGAAAAAAAAATAGTTGCCATGACTTTTACCCGAACCCTCCGTTTTTTCAATTCCTACTATTAACTCGTACTCTTTATATATTTATTTATCATAGTGGAATTTTCAATCGTTAATAAAATACATTTTAAATCGCTTAATTGAGCTGAAATTTTATATACATGATTATTTTGGATGACAATACAGTAATTTAATCATAATTAATAAAAAATAATTGATTAAAACTAATTATTTAACGAATTACAAATACAGCCACGTTGGCATCTATTTTGGCGAGTTAGCGACCCTTTTGGCGACTTCTGTCAAAACTTGAAAAGGTTTTTTTTTTATCACGTTTTAAAGCATTCAGTTGAACTGAAATTTTATATGCACGATTGTTTTGGATGGCAATACAATACTTTCATGATAATTAATAAAAATTAATTACCACACTTAATGTTGTGATTCTGCCCTATGTATATACATATTTATATTAATTGTAACTATTTAATAAAAAGTAGCTAAAATATAAATTTTCTTTGTTGATTTAAGTAGAAATAGTAGAATTTTTTGTATATGTTACTTGTTTTAAACTATAATTTATTTCTAAAAAACATTGAAAACAAGATTAAATTACGCACACTTTTGAAAGATTCGTGTGGCAGACATTTTTGTTTTGCGAACATCAAACCATTTCTCTTAAGTTTTGCTTCCTTCTTGACATGTTGTGTTGAGAAAAAGAACTAAACGGTTTTGATGTTGGATTAAATTGGCATTGATTTTTTTTTAACATTTTTGTCTAGTTGTTGTTTTTGCTTTGACCTTTCCTTTTCATTCCAATATAAGACCATTGCACTAAATTAAAATTGATGTGTTAAGTTTTTACTACGCTCCAATTCCATGGTAGAATTTATAAATATATATATATCTTGTACAAATTTTCGATCGTTGATAAAATACTTTATATTCATCCATTCATGTTCAAATACATTTTTTTAAACTTGTAGTGGATGATACTTGGTGTTATAATACAGTTTTTCATGTTTTCATTCATTAATTAAACTTAATTAATGATTAAATATTAACAAACAAAAATATAAATCCAACACCATGCATAAAAAGGAAAATCGCTTTGTATTTTGCCACTTAATATTGCGATTATGTGTGTCATATGTATATTAATATTTATATTAAATGTAATTATTTAATAAAAAGGAACTAAAATAAAATTTTTATTTGTTGATCTAAATAGGAATTGACTTAATTTTTTTTTAATATTTCTTGTTTTTGGATAAATATAAACTGAAGATTAAGAAAAGAATCAAGTATGACGGGTTTTTTTCAAAAATTGTTTAAATTCCATTTTTGTCTAATATTTTTATAAATAATATTTCAATGCATTTGTGATTTTTGAAAAGAATACCATCGAAAAGTTTCAGTTACTTATTTTGAATTTTAAAAACCAATAAAATAAACTGACAAATATGTTTCTAACTTTGTGAAGCGAAGAGAAATCAGGAAGATTTATTTATTTTTCCTTTTAAGGTATCCGGAATACTTTTTTTAAAAAAAATAGCATACTAAAACATTATAAATGCAATTTTAGAAATCAGTAACAATAAATACTAATATTTAACTAACAATATTTTTTTAAAAAAATCTTAATCTTACAAAAATTTTAAGCATCAATTCATCGGTTGATTTGTTAACGGGTTTTACCGTTAACGGGTTTACCGGGTTTTACCGTACCGGGTTTAGGGACGTATAGAATCAAAATTCTTTTGATTTAGAGGAATTCTAATCCTGTCCGCGTTTTAAATCACAATGTGAGGGATGTATAACTGTTTTTAAATGGAATTGAAAGCAAAATGTTGGGATTTAAATATCAGTAACTTAAAAACAATATATAGTCATGCAACTTTATGAAATATTCAGCGAAGCGGGTGATTTGTAATGGAAAGCTAGGGCCATCCATTAGCGTAAGAGGGTCAGAAGGAAGATTAGCCACATTAGTCAATACAAATTATATTTATTAACAATTCTCAATAACGACACAAATTCAACAACCCAAGTTAAGAAATGCAACAATTGATAAATATGGGGAGCAATAGCGAGGTAGACGAGATATTAGAAGATTTAATAATAAATAAGATCACTTACACTTATCACATCCAGGCAATACACCTTCTTATATTTGAAGATGCTTTCTAAAGTAATCTAATTCAAACCAACCTGAGTCCGCTTTAACAACTGATTGACCAAATCATCAATCTTAATATTAATCAAATTATCTACGAACCTAGCTATACGTTAATTACTACTTGCAATCCTGTTAGCTTCTAACCTCTCTCTCCTCTCGAGCTTGAAAGTTAATTTTTGTATACAAACCTTGATTTGCATAATCACGTCTTCTTCTTCGGATGAAAGTTTATAGTTAGAATAATATTTAAAGACCCATTATTTCTCCCAAGAGGATTAGTTGGAAGAACACAAATAGACCCGTTGCAGGGTAACGGCTAGTTTCTGATAAAAAAAAATTGCTGCTTTCTTTCATTACCTTTATTTTTATAAGAGATTGTTTGTTACATTATTCTTTAATGAACTCACCTAAAATAAAATAAATATTTCATAAACAAAAATGAAAGAACTTAAACAATAGTGTAGGGTTTTATATCTATCTATCTGTCTAGTATATATACAGGGTGTCCGGGCTTAAAGTATCCAAAAGTCATGACTTATAAGAACGGAACTACCCATCAGAATGTAATAAACTTTTCATCCGAGGATTAGAAACCCCTCCGAGATTTTTGAGTCTAGTCCGATCAGTCGCACGTGCGCGCATTATTCGGCAATCGCAGACGATGAATTTGTTACCCTGACTTCATTCGTGAAGGTGTGGACGCCATAGCAAATTGCGCAGTGCGAACTTTGGTTAATAGTATTTAAATCAGCCACGTGTGTACAGCGACGTGTTCGAACGGAATGGAATGTCGTTACTGGCTTGCCTAATAAACTTATCAGGACTCCTACAAAATGAATCACGCCTACGATCAACAGTGTCTTCTATTACGAAAACTTAAAGATACTTTCCAGTTTTTGAGATACCAAAGTTCCCGTCTCCTTCAAAGTTCTTTCCCATTGGTGGATAGATTTTGATATCGGGGAATCGACGTTCCATTCAGTTCGAACACATCGCTGTACAAGTGTGATTGGTTTAAATTCCGTTAACTAAAGTATGCACTGCATCTCTTACTGTGCCGTCTACATCTGTACTAATAAAGTCAGCGATTGTCGAATAACGAGCGGACGTGCGGCCGATCGAACTAGACCCAAAAAATCTCGGAGGGTTATCTAATCCACGGATGAACAGTTTATTGTATTCTGATGGTTAGTTCCGTAATAATAAGCCATAACTTTTGGATACTTTAAGCCCGGACAGCCTGTATCCATCGTCGAAGGAATTGAAAACTAATGGAAAAAACAACTTAAAAAACGCCACACTGAAAATGATTAAAAAAAACCCTATTGTATTCGTATTTTTTTTAAAAAAAAGAGTTCTAAAAAGAAAAGTGCTTTCTATTTCTTCTCTGTGATTTAAATAAAATATTTGTTTTTTCAAAAAAAAAAACTGCTTTTTTTCTCCTTTTTTTTTGTATCTAATCTACTTAAAAATAAAGTGTTTTCTTTTCCATTGCCTACTTTTTTTTCTTTTCTTAATAGAATGGATGGAGAAAAAAATTTCATCTGATTAGTATGTTAACTTAAATTTAATCACGGCCTCGGAAGTCTTTTATCTTTCTTAACAAGCAAAGTGCCGCTGCCTAATCTAGTCACGTCTACTATCACGGAAAAAACTAAATTGAGTTAACTAAATTTATGTTACGAATAGCACCGAGATACAAGAATCAATTGGAAAGAGTTGTAAATTTTAGACCTACAGTGCTAAGCATTTATTAATACAAAAATTATTATTTTACTGTACAAAATTTCATTCATTATTTTTCAAAGCTACATTAAACTTTATTTTGAGCTATTGGCAACATTCGGGTTATCGACCTCGTGGGAAAAACGCAAGATGAGATAAAATCCAACTGCGGATACCGTCGCTAATGGCAACTGACGAATCCAAATGGTAAAGGGGTTTTAGGTAGAGAAAAATGGGCAATAAATAAATTGGAATAAATTCTCTCATGAAAGTCATATGATAAATGAAATCACGCAATCTCCTGTGATTTCAAAACTGAAGTTAGACTGGTTATTCTACTCATAGAATTTAGATAAATTTTCAAATTTGATAATTGGATTAACGTTTTCAAATATTAAGATTTTTCAAAAAGTTTTTAAAATTAAAAAAATATATATTATAATATTAAAAGTTTATTTTTAAACTAAGTACATTTCTTTTCCCTATATTCGTTCTTATAGTTGATAAATATGTACAGTCGGACCCCGATTTAACTAATTCATCAGCACCACATTTTGTTTATTAAATCGGGGTTATTCGTTATATCGAGGTCCAAACAAAAAACAAATTTTTTGCACTTTTTGGAAATTCTTTTATGAGCAACTACAAAAAAAAAACCATATCTCTGGTTTGAAATAGCACACTTTTTATTCAAAAGCTAGAAATACTATTAGCGAATTATTCTGCGCCAGTTAATTGGAAGTATTGAGATGCTGATTAATAGCAATTTGAAAATCTTTTTGATTCCTTACTCGAAAGAGTTCTTTTTAGTCATTATGCTGCGTCATTTACAACCTGCTGCATAAGGTATGTTTTCACAGTTTCCGAACAAAGCATTAGAAAATGTAACAGTTTTGATAGGAATTTCCTTATCAATTTCTGCATCAACTCCAACAAATCAACTATTTCATTAACTTCATTTGCCCGTCATCAAATGTAAAATAATTGTTAAAATCTTAAAATATCTCCTGTGTTGTGGAGTGGGATGAGATAGAAAAGGAATTTGCTGTCCTATTCAGAACTTACACGATAGGTTACAAGAAAAGTCTTTCTGTTCCGGTCAAAAAAGAAATGTCATTTGAAAAAAAATTTAATTTTTTCTATTACAAACGAATAAAAAAATTTTCAGCATTTGAAAGAATTCGTTAATTTGGTGTTTATTATTCGTTAAATCGGAGTGGGGGTGCCTTCATTTTAATCGGGGAAAGGGAAAAATTCACTAAATCGGGGATCGAATGTATTTCTTTTTAAGAAAAGGTAATGCAAAAGAAATCAACAGCAAAGCGCATGAACTGATTGGCTGGAATCACGTGTTTGCTTATATCATGTGATTATTATGACGTCCCATGTATTTATGAACTGATTGGCTGGAAACACGGGATTTTAGTTATGTGATTATGATGTCTCATGTATTTATGAACTGATTGGCTGGAAACACTGGATTGTATTTATGTGATTATGATATCTCATGTATTTATTAACTGTGATTGGCTGGAAACACGGGATTGTAGTTATGTGACTATGAAGTCATATGAATTTAGTCCATTATGCCTCTTAATGGAGAAAAGCGGGGAAAGAAAGTTTTATCGATTATCATTTGATGTTTCCAAACTAAATAACATGAAAAAAAAGAGAGATGAATGTATTTTTTTTAACAATATTGAAAAAAATTATATTTTTTTAAATGCGTTGGCAATTTACATACTTAATTTATAGAATTTATTAGGCAATTCTGATACCAAAAAACTAAAATCGTACAGAATAACAACTGATTGCACATTAAACCTTTTTAGCAAAATTGTTCTGGGTTTTTCGGCTTTTATACGATTGAGTAATCTTTCTGAAACTTTTTTTTGCTGTATCTTCATTTTCATATTTAGAAAACATTGTTTTTAAGTTAAACAGTTGACAATACCAGGACTCATACGCACGAGTCGACGGGAATATTGAAGATTATTATTTAGCGACTGCGGTCACAAATAATAAAAATCAACATATGTAATCTAGCTTTCTTTTCCTTTACTTAACAATCATTGAAAACATTTTCTCCAGCTGTAGTTGGGTCGAAAGCATTTTTTTTCACTTTGAATTCTCCCTTCACTCTATGTCACGATAAGCTTTTTCCCAATTGGTCAGGCATCCACTCCTATTCCAGCTCCTATTGGACGAGAGAAAGTTCAAGTATTGAAAATATCTCTGATAGTCTAATTATTAATTTCTTAATTAACTGATATTTCGTTACAACAATTTAATTATTTTAACTTTAATGTATGTTTTAAAAGTAGTTTTTCATTTATAACTGTAACAATACACTTTTTTATCTAATTATGGGCAAAGTAATTATTTTTTTATCTCAATAACCAGACAGGAAAGAGAGGGCCAAGTGCTCCAAATGTACCCCCAAGCTACACATTCGACCATGTGTTCCAGTAAACTTTCATTCCAGTTAAAGCGCCATCTCAGGATCAAAATATGTAACACCACACATTAGCGATTCATCATCAAAAATTTCTAAGTCACTATTGTGCCCTGTTCATGAATTATGAGATGAAATGTGACAATAACATTCGTGCTTTTGTATTACCCTTTCCGTTGGAACAATGCACTGACACAGAATCTTGCTTTTAAAGTGGGCAAAAACTGATACCGGAACGCTTTACATACTTCAGACTGCTCGTGACAGCCGTGATTTATAGAAACTTCTTCTATTCTTTATCGAGATTCCAGAATGGTTGGGACAAGATTAAAGATGATTCACGACTGGAAGCATAAGAAGTAAAAAGGTGAAAATGGCTAAAATTTCATCAGTTAAACGCGGAAGAAGATAACTGGTTAAAAAACTTGGAAATATTCTGGAGAAGAGTCCAAATATTGTATTTTTCTTTATAAAAAACTTTCAATGGATTTCTTTATTATGAATTTATTTTTGCAAGTTAGACAATGAATACTGATTGTCAGAGTGTAGATTGTAATAACCTAAATAAATTGTTGGAAATAATCCATAAAAGACCCTATGCACAACTTGGTGGAAAAAGACAAAAAAAAATATTTACTAGCTTTAACAGAATCAGCTATGTATAACAGAATTAATAAAGTAATAATAATAAATCTGTGTTACATGATCAGTTTTGTCAAAACAAAGATTTTGCGTTAAAATTGTGCAATTTATATAAAAAAAAAAACACTTAGTGATTTTGAACTCCTTATCATTATTAAAGATCTTTATTTTCAAATTCTAAAAATCTCTTTAACATGAATCAAAAATATCTTAAGAAGTTCGAAAATGTTATTTAAAAATTCCCATAAAACATAAAAAAATATCTTAAATATAAGAAAACGTAAATAAAATAAAAGAAAAGTAAAAAGTTGCACAAAATATCAATAAGCCAAGTAATAATAAAATAACAATTGCAAGAACTGGGCTTGTGAACACTCAGTGGCGTAATGAACCCCTCTGAAACCCTCGCATCGCCTGGCTGGTCAGGATTCTAGGGGCCCCAAAACCTGACAGACGCCGTTTGTAAAATCCAGCTTGGGGTCCACCAAGCCTGACTTTGCAGGAAAGGCACCTAATACTTTTCGTTACGCCAATGGCAGCATTAATATATTAAAGGTGGAAACTAGCATAACTTCTGTATACGTTAGCCATATGACCTTTGTAGCTAAGTGGTCATGGACACGAATTTGTAGCCAGCATAACTTCTGTTGAGTTGTCAGCTCGAATATGGCCACGGTAGCCGAGTGGTATAGGTATCGGATCGTGGCTTGCCTTGTTACGAGTTCGAGCTCAGTACCACTAAGGGCAGCGATGCACGTTAAATCTGTCGAGAGCAGAAACATCTCCCCGTTGGTGTGGTAGTTAGGAGAGGATGTGCCAGCTCAGGTGTTATCCACGTCACTTAACCATGGTTCAAAATTACGTGGTCCGTCGCCAAAAGCCCTCGAGTAGCTGAACAGTTAATATTCAATCAATCAGTCAGCTCTAATATTTGGACTACTAAAGCAAATTAATATTTATTAATGTTGCTGTCTAAAGAACCAAGAGGTCTATTAGTGACGAACCTCGTAATTTTGAACCACTGTCAAGTGGCAAGGACGACACCTCTGACCAGGCGCTTCCTCTCCAAGCTAACCCACTACGCCAGCGGAAGGACTTACGCTACAGTCACTACAGATTGAACGAGCATCAGCCCCTTTACAGTGGCACTAGGGTTGGAGTGCTAAAGGCGCCCTGTAGAAGGGCTAAGGCAGGTTAAACCTTTTTAGGGTTCGAAGTTCTCACTCTGCGTAGTGCGAAAGCTTGGAGACGTGAGACGCCATCTCAAATGTTGTGCTCGACGGAGGCACAAAATTACGAGATGCGTCACCATCAGCAATGATGGAATTTTGCAAATCACTCATCTACAATGAGTGGTTTGAAAAATGTTAATTACTGAGTTTATTCGATGTTCTTTTGGATCAGTGCTTCTCAAACTTTCAATATTGGCGACCCAATATTCAATCATAATTTTCATTGCGCCCCTTCCCCATACAAATAAAAATGCATTGAAATCAATTATGTTATATATTGATGTGCTAAAGCTACAGTATGACTCGATCATTTTAAGTGCCACTAGCGTATATATACGTCTCGCTCAACCGGTGTGTTAATGGTCTCAGACGTATATATACGTCTTTCCGAAATACGATCTTTTCTGTGCACTGCTACCCATAAAATTATTCCAAAGGCTTTGGAATGCAACAGGGCCTTGACTGTGTTTGCGAAGGATTTACTTCCATCAGAGGATTTTCTTAATTATTCCTTTTCTCCCACTCCCAATACATCACTTACGTACGCCTACCAGGAAAAGAGAGACATTTTGGAGCAAATCGCGTAACTTTTAATCGGCAGTTAAAGGATTATTTACAAACCCTACAAATTATCAAGATAAGAGTTAATTGTTGCATATAATTTTACATATGACAAGCCCATGGGGCTCTGGTAATAATTAAACTTGTTCTTAACTTAGCATTGTTAATTTAATTATAAAATACATTGTACAGTACTGATGCATTCATAAGTGTATTATATCAGTGTAAACGTTTATTTCATTGTTTATTATGTAAGAATGTATTTTGTTTCTTTACTTTCATTGAATTAATAATTTTTTAAATAATCTTTTGTTTTCGACTTTTCAATAAGTTCGCGCGCCCCTCGTAGAGTTATCACGCCCTCCTAAGGGCACGCTTCACAGTTTGAGAAACGCTGTTTTAGTTGATAATAATTAGAAGCGAAAAAAGCTTCCAATGTTTAATAGGTCTTTTCTTGCAGTTCAACTAAAGAAAAATGTTATATAATATTTGTCGAAGAAGAATGAAATTATTAAGAAAAACCGTAGATTTAAATTTTTAAAGAATAATAGAATTTTTCAATGTAGTCTGATTTGAATATTCTAAATAATTAAGATATAATTATCTTGTCCTAACCATACATTAGTCATAGGAAGCACACGATAAAAAATAAACTAAATGATTGCGAAACAAAGTTATAATTGGACAATTGTTGTATTGCAGGTGGTGTTTGGTGCGACGACCAGGAGTTCCGGCTGGTGAGGTACCTGATGTCGAACTACGACTCCGCCGTCCGTCCATCTCTGTCGGTCGCCCAGCCCGTGGCTGTCGCCTTCCGGTTCTCGTTGCTGGCACTCCTCTCGATGGTACACTCCGCTTCCTTCAAAACCCTTCTAACACGATTGTACATAACTGTGGTTTTTCAAATATAATTGCTATAATCTTTAGATGTCTAGAAAAGTTAGTCTATTGTCGCGGAGATTTTTTTTACATATAATGGGCTTTATTTTGGCAGTATAGCCTTTGCAGACACGACTAGTCCCTAAGTGTGAGAGCCATTTCATCGGTGGTGCCATCTAGTGGTGGCTTCTGCTACCAAATTTCTGACGCTTGAATTTATTCAATTCCAGCTCTCGTCGGATGCTAAATATTGCCGTGATTTAATTTTGCCGAGAGTACCAGAGAGAGCCAAACTGATACTCAAAGGATCTTTTACATGACTCATAATCATATGATATTGGTGCCTACAAATTTCGCATTTCGTTGGTTCATATGAAATATCGGATTTTTTTACTTGTGAACGTTTGTCTTCCTGTTTTCGTAATGCTTTTGTTTTTAACATACCCTTGTTGAAAGTATTTGTACTTCCCCTTTATTTTAACATCATATTCCATGAGCAGCACGGCATTAATTGCTTTTATTCTCCATTTTTATCTTTTTATTTTCCAAATTCTGTGTCTACTTTCTGATTTCGTTCCGCAATAGAAAGGACGAATCAGAGAAGAGCACAGATTTCTGCCACCTCCCTCCGGGATGGTGTCTCATTAAATATGTTCCATACTTGGCAATTGAATTACTTCTAGCTCTCTTACCGGTATTATGTCCTCAGCTACAGGTGAGAAGCTTTCTTTTAGAACGGCTCCGAGCTGTTATATTTTTGATAGCAACTTTTAAATTTTATGGAACTTCAATTAATTATTCTCTTTTTTATTATCAATTATGATGAGAGGGTAATACCATTTTTTGGTAAGGTACCTCGTATTTTGAAGCCGTGGGCCTTGTTGAAAGTTCTATTGCCCATTGCCAGTATCACGTTTCTTCAAAGATACCATTTTGTTGTTTGTTTGAATTATTTTGATAAAAAATCATCCAATATTCATGTAATTCCTATATGAGTATAAACTTGTTAATGATGTACAAATGTTACACGCAATATGATCCATGCATTGGGAGGAGAATACTGATAACGATCGAAATGTGTTGCATTAGCTTAAAAAATTTCGATCTGGTGATTCTTCCCCCCCTACAAAACGTGTCATGAGGAAGAACAAAAGCATCAGTGAAAAATGATGCTCCAAAAGCATGAGGGAAACGAATTCAACTGTATACGTATTACGTAGTAGGATCCAGAAGTTCTGGACTGAGTCTATAACTTAAAAAATATTACGAATTAAACTGCTGAAACACATCCTGCTTCGAAATAAGACCCTTAAATGAAAACTCACTTTTACCATGGCTTCTTAGGGTCATCGTAGCATTTCTGGAATCCATTTTCAGCCATGTTCTTCAATTCAGCCTGAGATGTACTTTTGACTTCATTTGCAGATTGGTCTTCGTTTAACATGCGGAGAACGATATGTTGACACACCCTATGCATGTTAAGATCCTTAGTCAGTATTCATTGATATGTGGTCGAGGATATCCCAACTGATTCTGCTATTGTTTGAAGACTGTTCTTACGTAACGCTGCAGAAACTTTTTGGATGTTTTCAGCGGGGTGGGAAGTCTGTAAACGTCCAGAGCGTTTGTCATCTTCGATACTTTACCTGCCTTCTCTGAAACGTCGATGCCACTCAAAAACTTGAGTTCGCATGTGTATCACAACCTTACATCTGCTTCAAAATTTCACAAGTCTCCGTAGCACTTTTTTCCCAAACGAACACAAAAATTACTATACATTATCCACTTAACAAACGTAATTCCTTTCAATCGCCGATGACTAAATACATCCGCCAACAAAATACGACGCCGTTGGCGACCCACCGATCACGTGATTTGGAGCAAACATTTTTTAGAAAAGGGGAAGAATGTAATAACACAGAAAGGTTATTATAGTCGCTCTGCTGCAAAATTTTCCACGTTATAGGCTCAGTCCGGGAACTTTTGAATCCTATAGTATACCGCTAGTACATTAATGAAATGCACCATGAAATTTAAAAATTACACTTTCTCACCAGTGTTTAATTAGATCAGCTCAATACTTCTCCACTATAAAGCTTGGTGCATGTGTCGTACAAAACAATTGCCAAATTAAATGAATTAAAACATGAAATTTGGCAGCTCTCAGCATATTAACCGGATTTTTCACCGACTGACTTCCATTTTTTGAACATTTATAATAATTTCACAGACTTAACAGTACGCAAATGAATAATTCCATATCCAAGTTTATTGGTTATGAACAGGGACGTTTTAATGCATGGGTCATTGGGGCCCAGGGCTTTCGTCTGTGCCTTGTTTCGTATTCGACTCTTTTTAATAAGATCATGGTCTAGATAACTTTAACTGTTAAATACTATTCTCGTACATATTCTCCGAAAAACAAGGAATTTCAAACTGCATGTCAACCGGCAAAAGTGTTACGGCTATATTATTTTGTGATGACCGTTGTCCGTGTCTAGGCCTAAGCGTAATGCCATAAAGAATGTATAATTCAGCTCATTTAGTCAAAATGCGGTCATCGGTCGAGCTGATTTATGCTTGGGTTTCTGAGATTGTGGGTCGTGCACATTTATTTGTTTTAAATTACCTTTTGAACGAGCATTTGACAATGCATGCTATATATCAGGGATGGCGAACTAGTGGCACGCTGCCATCAATGTCACGCGACACAATATTTTGGGCACACGAGGGATGAAAAGTGTTTGCATTTTATTTCAAAATAACAAAGTTCACTATGAATTATTACGAACAAACGCAAGTGATCGGTCGCAGGGCGGCCGGGAGCACCCTCGTTTGTTATTGTCTTGCCTTAGTTACGTCGTGGACTACAGTTGCTTATGATAGCATAGTCAGTTTCGTTGACACAACTGTATTTTAAAGTTTATTTATGTTATATTTACGATTTTTAACTTATTTAATATGGCTAGTTCATCGAAAGAACAAAAAGTCCAAGTTTAACAGAGAATTTCAAACGTGTACAATCTAAGAATATGGCATTATTCGTAAAGGCGACAAAGCGGTGTGTGTTTTATGTTCTGGAACAGTGGTATGCATAGTACCGCCTGTAAAACGGCATTTCTGAAACAAATCCCAAATCCTCTTGTCAAAAAAGTGAACCACAGCAAAAATAATTAATTGCTTAGAAACCATTTGGCAGACTCCAATTCAGCGTGCATTCCACTAAAAGTAACATCTTACAATCCTAATATAAGTTATTTGTCATTCAATCTGCAACAGAAGTTGCACTAATGTTACTTTAATTCGAATTACACGTACAACTAAAACATTTACAACTATACGGTACAAAAAGTATCTTTTCGTAGTAAATAAAGAGTTTTGAGTAGTTAGTATTTAGTTTTATTTTTCCCACAATCACAAGTCAAAATTATTTGACGGCACGTCTATATCTCATTAAACACTTCTTTATAAAAAATGGCACGCAGATCCATAAAGGTTCGTCACCCCTGCTATATACTGTCTGCTTTTAAAGATATCAGGTAAGATATACTTTTTCACAGGGGCCAAGGGCCTCGAAAAATCTTAAGATATCTCTGGGCCCAGAGTCTCAAAGAGTTTTAAGATGTCTCTGATTGTAAAGATCAGATTTTCTTTAAAAGAAGCATCTATGCAATAAAATCCCTTAGGGAAAGACGTATGGATACCAAAGGGGCATATTTTGTTTAAATAAACAGCTTTTGAAAAAAGATTATCTTTTATATGTTTACTTCAAAATACGCCATTTCACATGCACCAACTCAAAAATATACATAATTTGTCGAAATTCTCTTTTCTTTTCCTACGTTAAATTTCTTTCTGTTAAAATACTAAGAAAGACATGATAACAAATCTTTCCAAGCTTTTTTACAGGGATATGGTATGTTTACTTTCAGTGACTCGGCAAACATTGATTCTAAAATCAAATTCTTTTTATACTCGTCCCAACGTAGTCTCTGTCGATGCCTTCTTGCTTCCAAGGGGATGCATTCAGTACAATTACTCATGAAGGGTATACAAAGAATGCTCCATGCTATTGAATTATTCATCTGCAATTCTCTATTTGCGCGATGTGTTGACTTCTTAAGGCTTCTGATAAATGATTCAATCACAAAGTTTCCAATCTCATCTCATGGTGGATGTGTGTGTTTGCTCTGCATCTCACTTGCATCCAGATAATTCGAACAATTCTACCACCTACAAATTGTCTTGTTTGTAGTTATTTCTATTCCATATTTCGTACACAAAAATGAATGTGTACTGTCAATTCAGAATATATATTCGAAGGCACGGTACGCTTTTTGAGTTGTAGTAAACGCAATTTATATAAAAGCAGCTCTGACCAATATTTAAGAGCTATCATCCAACTACAAAAGCCATATTACAATTTTAGAGATTCATTATCTAAATAAATTATTTTTGTCAAATCTATCAGGCTTTAAGGTCACTACGTTCGGAGCCCCGATTTTGAAAAAGCGTATAAATGGACATTTCTTTTAATGTCAGTTGAATATTTTTAATTACTCATTTATCCTTCAATGTCTGGTTGTCTTGAGATTTCAATTTTTTTCAGATTTGCTTGTGGAGTGTTCATCTCTTTTTGATAGAGAATTTCGACTAATATATATATGTAATATAATTGTTTTAGGAATATCGTTTCAAAAAAATTTATTTAAATGCAATTTTTTGGCAAAAATTGAAGGGACACATATTTTCAAAGCATCTCATTTTTTAGAATACGCGTGCATAATAATATTACTTTACAGGGTCAGAGCTATGATTTGTGAAATGTATGAGAAGTGAATTAATTCATAATTTATTACATCAAAGTAGTGAAACTTCAACGAAAAGCACCCGTTATTAACTCAATTGATCGTAACTTCAAAAATAACGTGAATTTTTCAAAACTTTTAGTTCAGCCCCGGTATAGAAGTATTAGATATGTATAGACAAAATATTATCATTATACAAGTATTTTTAATAGAAAAAAATGCTTTAAAAATGTCATTCTTTCTTCATTTTTTGCCAAAAAATTGCACTTAAATTGTATTTTTCTTGTAGTAATATTCTTAGCAGGGGCGTAGCCACCGTTGTATCAGATGTATTCATGATTCGAGACCCCCAAGCCACAGGCGCCCCAACATGTGTTACTATAGTTCCACTAACAGGGTTTTCATTTATGAAAAAGGGGTCTGAAGGAGTTTTGATATGGAGCCCACTCAGAACTAGCTACACCAGTGATTTTTAGAACATTTTTCAATTCCTACTATTAGCTCACACTCTCTATTTATTTATTTATTTATCTATCTTGGTGGAATTTTCAAACGTTAATAAAATGCATTTGAAAGCGCTCAAATGAGCTAAAATTTTATATGCATGATTATTTTGGATGACAATAAAGTAATTTAATTATAATTTATAAAAATTAATTGATTAAAACTAATTATTTAAAGAATTGCAAATACACAGCCACGTTGGCATCATTTTTGGCGACTTCACGACCCTTTTGGCGACTTGTGTCAAAACTTGAAAAGGTTTTTATCTCACATCTTAAAGCATTCATTTGAACTGAAATTTTATATACACGATTGTTTTGGATGACAATACGATACTTTAATGATAATTAATAAAATTCTATTACCACTTAATGTTGCGATTCTGTAATATCTATATACATATTTATATTAATTGTAACTATTTAATAAAAAGTAGCTAAAATAAAAATTTTCTTTGTTGATCCAAGAGGAATTGAACTTAAAAAAAAATTACATTACTTGTTATATGTATATTCTGATTCAACTAATACTAAATATTGAAAAAATTATTCTTTTGTACACTTTTTCAAAATCATGGTTCCTCAGTCACCTTAACTGCTTAGAGGTGCACATAAGGTCCGTAATGTCTCCATATATAAGTATTTTTCCAAGATTTTCTTTGCTCAGTCATGACCAAAAATCTAATTCTCACAATATGATTTCTTTGGATGTATAGTAAATTCTACCTTTCTAATGAATAGACGGCAATTATCTTTCTTTTTGCTGGAGAGTAAACCGTTTCCTCAAACTGAATTTACGAAATTTCAGAATAGTTTTTCTTTGTGGTTTCCAAAACTGTAGTTAAGATATTTAATGATATAATCAGTCGATTCATTGGGAGAATACTTTCTAACATCCATTCGGAATTTCGTGAGTAATTCTTTCTCTCCAAAGTCTCGTGTATCCTTCATTCAAATACTTCTAGAATTGCATGTGTTGAAATTTTCTAGAATAGCACTAATGAAGGCCATTATAGTTGTAAATATAAATGGCCCAATTATTTAATGCATTGGAAAAAGTAATATTGAACGAAATGGCATTTGAATTGCAGTAAACATTTTTCGTACTGTCCAACAATTAATTTCGTTAAATGTCCTTTCAGTATGTTTCATTAAGTACTCTTCAATTTGTTTGGGAGAATTGATCATTTGAGTTTGCTTTTTTTAAATGAATCACCATTGAAATTAGAGGCTCGAAAAATATATTTGGAATATTTAAATATTCTTTTTAATACTTTTATCAATACCAATGACAAAATATTTTATATAAGTTTTGTTTTCAAGGATTGATTCTTACTTTTAATTTAGGCATTAAAATACTGTTACAACATTTTCATACGTTAAAATGTTATTTGTTACAGTATTTTTAATTTAAATGTTTGTGATGGACTAAATTCATGATGGTGACATTATAACGGCAATCACGTGTTTCCAACTGATTAAAAATTGACACAGTAACTGTTCAACTTGTAAAGTTTAGGTAACATTCAAAATTTGATGATTGGGTAATGAGTTCACACACACATGTTAAAATCCTTCAAACAGTTTTCAAAATTAAAAAAAAAAAAATACGTACATTATACGAATACTTTTAAATTAAGTGCATTTTGTTTAACTATGTGCATTATTTTATCGTTGACAAATATGTACTTTCTAAAAGAAAAAGAAAAAGTTGGCAACAGGGAAGCATATGAACTAATAGTCTGTGAAAACGCGTGATTATATTTATGACGTTAATTTATATGAACTGATTGGCCAAAAACACGTGGCTCAGTTATCATGTGATTAATGACGTCACATGAATTTAGTCCATTGTAATGAGCTGAGTTCATGGCAGTCGCAAGATAAATGCAATCACGTGGTTTCCTTTGAGTTTAAAACTCATATTGTTGTTCTACTTGTAAAACTTCCACTTTCCAATTTTTAACTGGATAAAGTTACTCAAGTAATATTTTTAAAAAAGTATTTCAAATTCAAAAATAAAAAAAAAAATCTTGTATTATACTAGTACTTTTAAAATGAACATATTTTGTCTACCTATGTACATTATAATCATTGACTAACATGTACTTTTTAAAAGAAACTTTCCGTGTGGAAAAAGCAAAAGCTGTCAATAGTGGACCGCATAAACTGATTGGCTGGAAACACGCAATTGTATTTATCACGTGACTATGACGTCACAAGAATTTTTAAATTGATTGGCTGGAAACGCGTGATTGGAGTTACGTGACTATGACATCACATGAGTTTGATCCATTGTAAGAAATAGTTTCCATTAACTCAATAATAAGAAGAAATGACAGAAAAGAAATATTAACTCATTTTGTTTAAAAGTCTCTCTAATAGTGATACTGACTTAATGATGAAATGAAGACAAATTTATGTGATAATTAACAGTTAAATAAAAAAAAAACGTATACACATAAATAGAATCTTGTAAGTTGCTTAAAAACTGGGACAATTTTAACGTAAGAAAGATTGAATAAAACGCAGATATACAAAAAATCGATAGTGGAAAGCTTCATAAGAAAAGTATTACAAAAAAAATTACCTGATGGTTCAATAATTTCTTTCCACGATTTTTTTTCCTGAGAAAATTTTGTTCCAAAACAAATATTAAACTTGGATATTCAGGAGTCTGAATATTAATATTCTTTCTTCTGAAGTTTTCATTAATATTCAGGAACAGCACTTTCTCTTTCATTTTCTTATCGACAAAGTCTTCTGTACTTCTTTCCCTAAGTAATTTTTCTTTCTTTTTAAGTTCTTTTCCAGGATAATTTCTGAGCAAATGCTGTATGGATAATTTAATCCATGAATAAGTATCTGTTAGTAATTAGTAGCGGGAAATATTCAGGGATTTACTGAATGATGAAAAAGTTAATAATATACACTCCTTTGTTTTAATGTATAAAATTAAAATCCGTTCATATCTATTTAATTCTTTGAACATGAAATTTATTTATTATTAATGCAATGATTCTTTAAACTTAAATTTAGAAAATTTGTTACATTTCATTTTTATTGAATTCAAATCATTATTCCTTAATCTAAATTCTAATTTAATTCTGTCTTTGCAAATTTTTTCTTCTGTTAATTTTAAATAACGATTATCTATTTCATCATTTTAAACACATCTCATATTTTACTATCCTGTTTTGTAGCTTGATTGTAGTTTAAATCTTTTTCACCAGATGGCGCTGCAAACTGTTATTTTTTTTATTTTTGATATTGTTTAATTGATATAAAGAATTCGGAACAATGGTGGAAAATGTTTTAACTTATTCACAAAACAATGCTTAGTTTTAAAGAAGTTTTTTTAAAAAAAAATAAAAGTATTTTTAAAGCTGAGTGTTTTGTGAGAAATATAAATTGAGCTAAATCGAATTAGTTTTTATCACTTATTGAAATTAAATTAGAGAATGCGTTATTAGATCAGCATTAAAGAGCTTTTTATCATTTAGTTTTCAAGTTTTAATTGCCGACAGTTTCTTTACTTTTGGTAATTTTTTCTTAATGGAACATTTAACATTACTCCAAAGCTACAAAGAAGAATATTGTTGCTCTAAAAACTAGCCAAATGTAGAGAACAAGGTTGCGGATGCTTATCTCTTTGTATATGATTCTGTTGGATGTTGTAAAAATCGATGCTAATACTCCAACGATTTAACCTAAGGCGTAATTTATATTCTCGAAATAGAAGTTTGAAAAATATTGTTATTTTAATCTAAAAAGTAAAAGGTTGTAGCTTTTCTCTCCCATTTCTTTAAATGCACTACGTAGAAAATATTACAAACATGATTATTTGAAAACTTGCTAATTGAAATTGAGGATATTGCTATACTTTTTTGCATATATTATTTATATTGTACAACAAGTTATATTTTCATAATATATATCCTTGTACTTCTGGTTTTGTATTAGTTTTGAAAAATACAGAATACACATTCACTTCTAGTTTAAGTCAAATGAAATTCATATATTTTTTTTAATATTTGAAATAGCTTTCCCTTTCAATTCCAATATTTATTTCGAAATAACGTATAAATGACTCAAAACTATTCATAACCGTTTAAAAATTATTGAAACGAAATGTAAACAAGTAAAATTAAAAAAAAAAAAATTAAAGTCAATTCCTTCTTAGGTCAACCAAGAAAAATTCTGTTTTAGCTACTTTTTATTAAATAATTACAATCAATATAAATATGTATAGACATGACAGAGCCACAATATTAAGTGGCAAAATAAAAAGCGAATTTCCTTGCAATTTTCCATACCTGGTAGTTGGATAGTCAATTTATGCTGTCGCCATCTATTGCCTTCATTCGGAACTAATTTAACTTTTTCTCCCATGTAAAACTAAAATTAATTAATTAAATTTACTTAATGAATTAATATTTGAAAACACTGTATTAACATCAAGTGTCATCCAATACACGTTTAAAAAATGTATTTGAACTTGAGTGGATAAATAAAAAGTATTTTATTAACGATTGAAAATTTAAACCAGATATATTAATAAATATATATAGGGAGAGTGTGAACTATAGATATAATAGTAGCAATTGTGAAAAAGGATAGAATTCTGAATTGATAGGAAATGTTGTCGTAACTTTAAGGTTAAAACAATCACTTTTCACAAACGAATATTGAATTTCAATTATATATATTTTTTAATATATTATCTTCTCTTAGGATGAACGCCATGGAGTCGTCACAACAAGTTGTAGAATAACACAGGTAAGAATTTTTTTATTTCGCTTACATACTTTTCAGGTTTTTACTATAGTTAATATTATCGAAAATTTTGGCAATAAAATTTATATTTTTAATTTAAAAGGCATCCTTTATAACATTTTTCTTTGCATGTTGAGATAGTATGAACTTTTCATTTCCTATATAGAGAAGATATCCTTCGATATTCCAAAATGAGATTCTGTATATAAATAGCAATTGATAATTACTTATATTCTTCATCTCAAAATACTGTCGCCAACCCAGTCCTCCAAAAGTTTAGGTTATTGGTTTTTATCGCTCACAGGAATTCAAAATGTGTGTGTGATTTCATAACTTTTTCGAATAATTAAACCTTTTAATATTTTTCATTAGAAATGTGATTGAAGTATTTTCACGCCTTCTGTACAACCTTTATGACAATAGACAAATATTCTGAAGTTTAATTTTCCCTTCAACATTTCAGGCGGTAAAAAGTTAACAGAAAATTTTAAAAAATTAATTCTCATTTCTCTGAATTTCCAAAAATAGATAAAAAATTATAAATTCGAATATTTTCATAAAAAGAAAAATTATTTACATAGGTGTAACGGTCTCTTACGTCATTACTGGGTAAACCAAAAGTAATGGACAAAATCTCGGGGTAATTAAAATATTTTTAATGACATAAAATAACACAGTTACAATGGACAGACAGACACAATACAAGGTAAACATTTAGCGGAAATAAGTGAAAATTAGGTAAATTACATAGTCCAGGATTGGACAGCGAGACGGGTAATGATCACTCATTCAGTTCTAAACTCTCTCTGACGGTAATAAAGTGTTTCGTTCGGTCACACTTCCATTACAAGTACCGCCACCTACATTTCGGTCTTAGAATTAAACGTTGTGTTAATAGGTAAATATCAGTGTGAATTTTATTTGACATGGAAAATTTTTTATTTGAAGATTTTAGAGAAACCAAAACACTCTGTAAATTATTTCTTGCGTGGTTAAACTATGTTAAAGTATAATAAAATACTATTTTTGAATAAATGAATGAGATTATTTAAGATTGTCAAAAAGTAAAACAAAAACCGTCATGTCTTTTGTCATTTTGCGGAAAGAAAAACATATTTAGCTGACTGTGACGAATGTTACTTTAGGTCAAAAATCACATTTTCTTTTTAATTTACCATTTTAACATTCAAATAATTAGTTTTCTGGATTCTTAATTTGTTCTCGGTTTGATTGTGATATAATCAAGAAAAGTTGCAAGATTTTAAATTAACTACTACTTCTGCCAAAACAAGCTTTTTTTCATAAAGTTTAAGCACTCTTTATTTTCGAAATTAAAGTTGATGATATGTCAGACGAAATATCTTAAAACGCAATAAAAGCACATACGTGAAATTTCCCACAAGTACTTTTAAAAGACTTACCTTGAAAATAAAATCAAAATCATGAAATTAAACAATTTTTAATGGTAAACTTGGCGAAGTTTTACAAGCGCTATAAATACCGAAAAGCTATCGAACAGTTTTAGTTAGAAAATTCGATTGGTTTAATAGAAAAAAAAAATTAAGTTAATAGTAGTTTACTAAGAAATATATTAAATATAAGGAACGAATTTTTAGACGAAAATATATAAAATATTCTTTTCAGTATAAAGTATTAAGTTATTTATCAAAATTTGATTAAAATTTCTTTAAAATATTAGAATTCCTTTACATTTATATATGTGTGTTTTTTCTGCCTCTATTTTCTATTATTGTACATAAAAGTGAAACATAAAAAAATAATTTAAAAAATGTAAAAACTTTGGAATGTTTGGAAAATTAAAAAAATGATACTTTAAAACGTATACTGAGCATAACATGTTGACATAGGCAGATGTTTTGATATACTAATAATTTTATTTGAACCAACGCATTGTTTCACCGATAATTTGTTTTATGCTTCACCATACAAGTTTGTCACATGTGTCTTACATTGGAATTTAAAAAGAGTTACTCATTTAAGGGAGCCAGGACATCATACACACATTCAAAAAATCGATTTTTCAATTTTAATATTAAAAAATAGTGTGTGTGTGCATATTTTTCTAAAACCTACAAATAGAACACCTATATGCTCCTTGATAAAGTGAGTGACAAAAATGTAAACAAACGTTTGTAAATGTTTGGTTTTTCCCTTTTTCTCCAAAACATAATTGCTTGCTTTTAAATACACTTTTAAAAAAGACTATTTATTACACTATATGATTCCAAATTTTTTATGCTTCAATACAGGACACCTGTGCATATAGTGAACCTATTTTTTTTAGTAGAAGTAGTACATAGTTTTTAAAAACAGTTTTTATGTATGAAAAAGGCGGGAAAAAATAGAACTTTTCAAAATTACGAAGTTTTATAATTTTCTTAAAGAAACTATCTTTATATATATTTTACTAAAAAAATGGGTTCACTTTATTTTGTGTATTACTTTATATATGTGCAAAGAATATTTTACATATTTAAGGTATTCTTTTTTTAAGAAATTGTATCTAAACATAAGTACATATTACGATATCTGAAAAAAAAATTATGTACAACTTAAATTAAACAGAAAAAAAAACATTTTTATCTAGAAAATTACTTTTGTATTTCTACATAATGATTAAAATATCTTTATAAAGATCACAAAAAAAAATCTAAGCTCTATTGGAAATTTTTAAAGATATATGTCTTATAAACAAAGAGTTTTGGCACTTTACTTTTTCGAGCATGTCTTGGAACCCTTAATAAATACAGTAGGACCTCTATATAACGAAGTCTCTAAATCCCTGGAAAAAGTTCCTTAAATGAAAAATTCGTTATATAGAGGTTCATCTTTTAATATACTTTATATAAACCACATAAAACAAATTTTAAATTTATAAACACTATATATTAAAAAAAGTAATTATTCACACTTTTTTTAAAATCAATATATGTTTATTTTATATATATTACTCATCAAAAAAGAAAGAAAAATTGCAAGGAAAAGAAGAAAAAAGAATGTCGAAGAATACACCGTATTTTCAATACTAAGGAAATAATTTTATATTAAAATTAACGAATTTTAAGGTCATTTTCTAATTTAAAGCATACAAGTAATTTTAAACATACATTATTTTATGACTTGAACACGGGACAACACCACTGAGGGTGAAAGGGGATATCGAAAATGTTTCTAGTGAACTGGACAATGGGGGTTAAAGGTTGCACTTCTTGAATGAAACGTCCAGAGATCTATTGCTCTCGTTGAGTAAGGACCTAACAAAACCAGTTTAAGATTTATAACCACCATAAAATGTGTTAAAAGAGAGAACAACTTAAGATGTTCAGAAATACTTTAAAATAGAGAGAAAAAAAAATTGAATCACAAGAAAAAGTTCGTAATATAGAAAATGCACTTCGCTATAGAGAGGTTATTTTACGAAGAAAATTTTAAAATGTTCAAGGTTCCAGGAAAAAGCTCACTATAAAGAAAAATTCGCAATATAGAGGTTCGTTATATAATGGTTCGACGGTATATTAAACCAAATTTCTTAACAAGTAAGAGAATAATTGAAATCTTATTACTAAAATCTGAGTTATTCGCCCATGAATCACACAAAATTAATAGCAATATGTGATTGGTTCGGTAACGAGATTACAATACTGTTAAAATTAATCGTCTTGTAAAACAGAATTTTGGTATCTGGAAGTAACAATAAAAGCTTTTGATATCTCCTTAGATTATAACAAGATAAACTATTACATCCCCCAACTTTTCCCGGATTAATTAATGGAATTCCATTCATTAAGTAAGGCAAGAAGCCAGAAAGGCTGTTAAAGTAATCTGTTGCTGTGAGAACTTTAACAAAGGATTACAGGTACACCCTCCCCACCCCTTTGTCAATTCCCGAGCGACGGCACATGCTAATTAATAATGTGTTGCGTAGGGGGAAGATGAGATATCCCTGGTTCTTTCTGCGAGGCGGAATAGCAAGGGGAAATATCGATTTCATTGGGAGAGCGAGCGAAATCTTTCGCGTTTTGCATGTTAAAAACTATTTCGAACAAGTTGCAGGAGTATTTTTAGATACTAATTAATAAACGATTTAGTAACTATTAGAGTGTTCGGATCGTTACTGCTGATGTTGAAATGGCAGATTAAGTTGTTGGTATTGGTGATGGAATTGAACAACTCTTGTGGTGCTAATAAAATGGCGGAGTAAATTGTTGGATATAAACAGCGGAGAAGATGGAATAGTCGAAATGTCTCAGTTTCTAAAGAACACACACAAACTTCGTTGATTTTATAAAATTTGTGTCTAAAAATAACATGTTTTCATCACATTTAGAGATGCGGTATTTCTACTTGAAATAAGTAATACTAACATCCTAAACTAAACACATTCTATTTTCTAGATTATTACTCATTAAAACTAATGAAGATAATGCATATGGCAGGGCAGAATTAACTTTAACTGAACTCATAGAGCGTTTCTGAGATATAATAGGTTGTATGCTTGCTAGAAATAGGTTATTTATTCTTGAATTAATGATAGGTAATATCGGTATGCCATTACATATTTGATAAATAAATCTCCAAACATGTTAAATTTGAGAAAGATATGGTACATTTGTTGGGCTTTTTTTTAGCTATATGGAACATGAAAATCTAATTGTCAGTGCAAAGTTTGAATCCATGAATGAATGATTCATTTTCGTTATTTGGGGACAAAAAAGTGTTTTTACTTTCGTCATGTTTTGCAAGTTATGTTATTTTATTTCGACGTCTACCAATTTTCGAATTATTTTAACACTTTTTGTTACTTTACATGCATATAATTGACCTTTTTTTTTTAGAGATGACGATTGTTTTCTAAATTTTCTTTTTGAAAAATATCAAAAACTGAACATTTAGAATAGTAAATATTCTTTATTTCATAAATTTCTTTTCTTTCCTGAAGGTGTCGAGCAAATTAACAGTTTTCCGAGTCTGAATAAACTGAAATTTAATCAAAATTTACATACTTAATATAGATTTTGATATGAATATAAAAGTAAATATGTGTACAAATTATTCGAATTTTTTTGGGCTTAGCTGTTCTATCACTATCCATTTTGTATTTGTAAAGTTAATTTCTATATGAAATTCCAAGTGGCATTTTTCATATTTGCACCAACGTGTTTATTAAAAGGGCGATAAAATATATTTGGAAGAATACACAAATGTATAAGAAACATTTTTTTGATTTTGATTTTTTTTCTAAAATAGGATTTAGAATCTCTTAGTATTTCTTACATAAATTTAAAAGATCACGTACTAAAATTGTTGCATCATACAATATAATAGAATTTTTTTTATTGCTTATTCTTCCAAATATGTTTTGTATTCAAATATTATACAACAGTTTATCTAGAAACACAGCTAAACATTCCATGAGATTAACAATGTGTTCATAATTTCGAAACCAGTGGTAGACTGGAACCTTAAGTTATTTTATTTACTTTTTTAGCCTTAATCATCCATCATGTTTTCCAGACGAATCATGATTCATTTTGACAAGTTACGATTAAACGGTTCGCTTGTATCCAACCCCTTCAATTGAAGAATCTCGCAATGAAACATCTCCGCTTGTACATTAAATTTAACAAACTGTTCTTTTAATTTCATTGTTTTTCTCCTTCAGAATTGGAATGACGTTCATCTGCGGTGGAATGCATCCGACTTCGGAGGGGTGACGACGGTGCGCATCCCCGCTGCGCAGATCTGGAGGCCCGATGTGATCTTACGTAACAAGTAGGTACGACTCAGCTTCGTGGTCACGTAATCAGCAGGGTTGTCAGCTCTCAAAATGTGAATTTCGATCATTGCAACGCGTGTTTCATTTGTGTGTAAACGCATTCGAGCACGTCAGAATTTTAATTAAAAGGGGATGTGTGTAGACTTAACTCGGGGAAAATGCGCAAGTAATATTTTAATTTTTGTTCTAAAACTATGCGAGGGTTCGTTCTAAAACTATGCGAGGGACGATAAACTGCAGTCTTGCATTGATCTTTAAGGAATTAATGTTAATAAAATAGAAGAAAAGAGTAAAAATTACTTCAAAGCTTCTCTATAATGTGCTCTTTGATTCAGAAACGTGAAAGAGAAAACTTTAGAAAAATTTAAAAAAAAAAGAATTAAGATGAACTCATGCGTGTCCCCGTATGCACAGACTGAAAAAGCGTATAAGTTCGTTATTTATGTACGATGATAATTTTTTTTAGAAGTTAGCCTAAAAGGGGCAAAGGTAAAAATCAGAAATTTGATTTATATTGTAAAGAAAAATTTGAAATTTGTAAATATTTTATAAAATATAATACAAATAAGAAATATTTTACAAAATTGCCCATTTTATTACTAATTAGAGATAAAATTAGCAATTTTATAAAATAAACCTATTCTTTTTGATGCAATATTTTAACAACTTACTCTTTGAGTGGCGAGTTTACTTGTCACTGCTCGCTTTCCGAGACACACATTATTACGCGCTCTCAGACTGCAGCGCAACAGTTATTTGGTTAAAGATTAGTTAATATGCTTTAAATTGAATCATTTATAAATATTTAGGAAAGAGTCAACCCGATGCTTGTCGATTACGTTAGGCTGTTTTCGCCAAATGTACGATAGATAGCGTGAGCTTGACGCGGAGCACATTTTCGGACTGAAAAAATGCCTCTATTTTTATAAAAATGTGTGACATTGTAACTCATGCATTTGTTTATAATATAGAATTTTTAAATTTTCCAAATATTTTATAAATAATTAGTTTTTTCCTTTTAACATGTGAAGGGATAGCTCATTTAGCATTACGGTATAGGAAAAAAAAAATGCAAAACACATTTTATAAAAGAAAAAAGTGTCAACTCGGATAAAAATGAGTAGTAGGATATAATAAGTTATTCTCTACAGGATAGTGTAGCCAGAATATATTATTAATGTTTGTGAGTATTTTTATACCTAAAAAAATATTCCGAATTCGGCCCCTATTCTTTAACATTAGCCTAAGATAGCCTTAGAATGTCATCTCCACGATTTTAAAATATTCCTCTCCCTTGGCTTTGAATGCTGATGGGAAATAATAGGTGCCGAGAGAACATTTACCATTACTATAATCATTATTTTAAATCATATCTGGCTTAAATCGTACGTTTATAAGTCATCCTTGGAAGAAAATGATCATAAAAACTGCACTCTTTGCATTTAAAATTGCCGCAACAAGAAGACGATATGCTTGCTACACACGAGAAGTTTACACAACAGAAAGATGATGTGATGTGCAAAAGATTAGCATATCTACGCGTTAATACAAATCAGCACCTGTAGAGACATTTAAATGAGTTTAAATGAAGAAATTGCACCGCAAGTTTCTCATACACAAATTGCATTTGAACTTTGTTCCTGGTGATGAGTCGCTGTGATGCATTGTCTAAGGAGAAGTGCGTATGAGCAAGTTTCTGACTATGATAGAAGCTGGACTATAGCCTACTAGTGTTGTGGTTTAGCGATTCAACGGTCGACAGATGGTCAAGATCATTCGACTGTCTGCAGAATATGGAACCGATAGTTTCAAGAGGGTAAAATAGAGCGTCGTGCTGGGTCTCAATGGCTCTATTTTGCAACCATCAGTTGAGTTGAGTTGCGTTTGGTGTTTTATGGCGCAAGAGCCAGTTTTGGCTATACTGCGCCAAACATTCATAGGTCTGTGGTCTGGACGGGAAAA
>BMAV01019476.1:79047-104741 GCA_019973955.1 Trichonephila inaurata madagascariensis
GCTACCAGAGACCGGTGGAAAATTATTTGAATAAAACATATTGTATCGTTCTTTTGTAATAAAATCCCAATTTTTGATAAAAAAAACTGCGAAAACCTATTTGTACTCCTTATATAAATAAAGCTTACTAATTACTTCAAGCAGACACATTTCCATTTCCGCAAAAAGCAAACAAAAGAAAATCAAACAGTTCAAAGACATCAATCCTTTCAGTCATAAATCCTTATTTATTCTTCTTACTGCGTATGCGTGCCCTGCATCTTATTAATCATCTCATTCCAGCCCCAGTCTTTAAGTCGAATCTTAAGTAATTCCATAATTACCGTCATTTTATGTAAGATTTACGACCCGATGCGAAGTTAGTCGGAAAGATATAAATGCTCCAATAATCCGATTCATCCGCAATATCAACTCTCTCGTCACAACGCTCATTTGAATTAAAATCAACCGAGCGAGAAATGAAAATTAACGACAGCGAATCCGAGTCCTTTTGCAACTGTTCTTGGTTAGCGAGTCCAAAAGACCACCTGATCACATCTAATGGAAGAATGAGTAATTATTGGGACTGTCCCGGGGCCTCCGAGAAAGAATCATTCATTTCGACGAAGGCGACTTAATGGGCGGCAGAGGAGTCATAAATATCAGAAGCCAAATTGCGTTTCCCGGTTAAAGAGAATCATTAGAAACAATAGAAACGTTCGACATCAACTTTTTCCCTTCTTCCTTGTTTTGTGGTTAGAGAAAGTTGGAGATGATGGAGACGATACCCCTTTTTTCTCTTTTCTTTCCAACTGAAAGTCTGGACGATCTGTACTGATTTATTTGTAATTGGGATAGAAAGACAGATCATTAACCCTTTCAATAGATTTTTAACCTCGCGGCTGTACTTTGTTTCATCGGTGTGTGTTGGTAGATAAGGATGGAAAAGCTTTGTTTTTCTCCACGCTTTGGATTTTATTTTTTCTTTGTATTATGAAAGAAAGTGTATAAGATGTAAACATTTTTTTTTTAATTTTTTTGCTCACAGTTATTACTGGCTGTGGTGTTCTTAACAGTTGATCCATGTGATCGTTACTAAATTAAATGAGAGGTTCTCATAGACTTGACAGCAAAGAGGTTTCTTTTGGTAGGCAATTCTAACATTTATTTACAATATAAATTTCTAAACTAAAAACTATTTTCTACAAAAATCGCTGCGTAACACATTCTGCTCGCTGGTTTCGTTATAAGTCGTTTCAGTTCTTTCGACCGTTCTTTTCCCAGTCCTTTGCTTACAAAAGCTAGCTTCGCATAGCGGATGCTAGAGAGCGCAACACTGGTCATTAAAATTTTAAATCAGGAAGAAATACAAATAACAAAATGATATGTAATGGAGAAATATATAATACTAGAGGAAAAAAATGATTAAATATTCAAGAAATTTGGAAGTATATATACTGAGAAAGCGGTCACCGGCAGCAATAATTGCTGTTATGTTATTGTGTTGTTGCTTATCCTCCAGATTATGACGAAGTTAGACAAGATCCTTAGGACCATCGACCCTTAAAAAGTAGAGCACAAGAATGGGATAGATATCTGTACTAGAGAGATTCGTGCAATTCATTTTGTGTTGGGGAGAAGCCTGCTGATCAGAACGAGAGGCCCTTGATGTGACCACTAGCAAGACATGAGAATGAAGTCTGGGAGTCTCTGTAACACTTGAGGGTTAGAGCCATACCGAGTCTATTCCCCCCTACCAATTATGAGCGGGAGACACCATCCACTGCACCAAATTTTACGATTATTTTCAGCAAGTATGACTCCTGATTGGTAAGGGCGAAAGTAGAGGGAATTTGAAGATTACAGCCCTCCTTTGCTAGTTTGCCTTATAATACATAGTAATAACTGTTCTGATACACATGGGCATTGAGTCAGAGATAGGATGGCATGTACAGATACAGTCACCCATGTAGCTTTAACACGATGCCACAGTTAATATATTTTAGTTACTGGTATATACAGACGAATCAGTTTCTCGGCCGGCAACCACTGATCAGACGTCTTACCAATAGAAAACATGCTGGACAGGGCGGCAGCCGAGCATTTTCTGTACCAAGGAAAGTCCCATCTATTGAAAGAGCCAACATGAGGTCGTGCATTCTGCTAAAACGTAGCGTTTTAGAGGGCTTCTGTAAAGGGTAGAGAATCATGGACCTTTACACATCAGAAATGTAACTACCACAAACACTTCAAAGTGACATCAATGCGAATTACAGGTGATCGAGATGTGTATCCAATGGCACCTCATACTATCACTCAAAGGAATGGACCAGTATGAGGATGTCTAATGCACGCTGGCAATGTGCGTTCTCTAAGATGCCACCAAACACGGATGCGATTACCACAATGCTGAAAAACAGAACTTCCTCTGAAAAGGCGACGTCCCGCCATTTCTGCGTCCAGATTTGTCATTGATCACACCATTGTCTTCGACGCCAAATTCACCGTTCTTAGGCTTTGGAAACAACTCGTAACAATTTCTCTCACTCAAAATAGCCTCACCGCATTCTTTTACAAGCAATCGATGTGCCAAAGCTGTAAATTTGTTCAAGTTAAAGAGAAATCCAAAAATTCCCGCAAATAACACTTATTCTGCTCAAAATCCGACATTTTCGCACGAAAAATATTATGTGATGTTGATACAAAATCGCTAACACTTTAAGGCTGTGATGTTGCCACATGTCCAAACTTACGATACGATGGCTTACATCCATAAATTTCAAACGCAACTTACTGGTGATGCCATTCTTTGTCAAACGGCGGAAACTCTTATCTGTACTCCTTTTTTCAAAAAATGTGTCTATGTAATTTATTTTTGTCAGTTAAAAAAAAGGTCATCTAATTTCTTGTAAGAAATAAAATTTTAAGCTTTCCCTCGCATCAGCTATTTTTAAGCATTATATATGTGTAAAACGGAATGTGTTCAAAAAAAATATCCAACTATTATTATTTATAAATTCCGATGCAATAATCTTACTCTAATATACTTCAAAGTATTCTCTTTGAAGGGCCACACAATTCTCTATTTTTCTCCTATCGGAAGCAGCTTTAGATTACCCGTTTAATGATTCCCCATAGCTGGTCCGAGGCCTCCTGCGTGTTTTTCAGGTACTAAAATCTGTTTCTTTTTCTGTTGATTTCTGTTCTAAACGTTATAGACAATTTATTTCAGTTAAGCTAATAAAGTTCAGTCACATTTTGTCAAAAACATAAATTACATTGCTCTCTATTGCACTTTTTCGTCAATTAGTTATCAGTTCTTGTCTGATAGCTCGTGTGCATTACAGAAAAATAATACGTGTGCATTAAGCACGAAAAATATATGGTCGGATATTTTTTTACATAATTCGCACGAGGGACGTTCGGAAAATAAGCTTATTCATGTTATTTTGACATTAAAACTTTATTGCCTAAGAAATACGCCATGATACATCATGAAATACACATATTGCTCTACTTTTCGATATAGTCGCCTCCGACATTGAGATATTTGTTGTAGAGGGGAATCAGTTTGAAGACACCATTCTGATAAAACCCAATGCCCTGCGATGCAAGGAACTGTCACACTATTTGCTTCACCTCCGAAAGTTTTGGAAGTTACATCCCGAGAGGACGACTTTTAATGCAGGGAAAGGTGAAAGTCCGATAGAGAAATGTTTTCATTCGTTGATATGAAGAAATGCGCATTTCACCCTTCATCTTCCACAGTCTGCTTTCCTTCGCTGAACAGGCAACACCAGCTACCAACCATTTGATCAGACATGACTACTTCACCATACACGGTCTATAGGCGTTCATGGATTATGCACACACTAGTCTCAATTGCCCATTCATACTCAATAACTGCCCGCGCTTCCATTGGTGACCACGTTGTCCAGCTTACGTCTACCTGCCGTCGTGATTTGTACTCGAATGGCTTGGGTCTGCTGCTCTCTTATGCGCATGCGTTATTCCTCCTTTGCTGATACTTCATATATCGTTGAATAACCAACGGATGTGGTTTCTGGGGTGAGAGTTTTTTTAAGGCTGTTTTCGGTAAAAATACGAGACCCTGAACTGAACTGAACGCGGAACACATTTTCAAACAAAAAAAAAATGCCTCAATTTTCATAAAAATTTGCAACATTATAACTCATACATCTGTTAACAATATAGCGCTTCTAAAATTTCAAAATATTCCATGAATAATATTTTTTTTTCATTTTAACACGTGAAAGGATAGCTCATTTAACATTACGGTATAGGAGAAAAAACGCGAAACACATTTTACGCCAGAAAAAATGGCTTAACTCGGTCAAAAGTGTGAAGTATGATAAAATATGTTGGTCTCTAAGGGATAGTGAAGCCAGAATATAATATTAATTTTTCATTTCTTTTATATCTTAAAAATTCTACCTAATCCAGGTCCTATTCTTTAACATTAACCGAAGACAGCCTTAAATTTTCTTTCTGGTGTACCATCTTCCCTTTCGAAAAAAAAAAAACAAAAAACGAAACGTTGGAGAACGTCTCTTGTATATCAGAAAAGATAGAGTATTCTAATGTGTTTTTGTGTACCAACTTAAGTGATGATATCCCACAATGTTCTTTACGTGAATATACTTTAGACACACTGCTATTGCAAAATTCTTTCGATAAGATTTATAATATTACTACATTATTTACATTCCATATGTACCTAAGCATAAAAACCTTTTCGGAGCATTCGTCAATTACGTGTTTTATGTATTCGCAGCGCTGATCCGTCAACCCCCAGCAACATCGGAGAAGAGCACGCTGTCCTGAAATCCTCAGGAGACATCACCTGGACGTCCCAAGTGCTCCTGAAGAGCGCGTGCACCCTCGACCTTCGCTTCTTTCCATTCGACTTTCATTTGTGTCATCTCAACTTCACCTCGTGGTCATACGACATCCAACAGGTTTGTGGCTTTTTTTTCTTCTTGTAGGAGTGCTAAATAAAGTGCCTTGTGGTGACCTCCTTACCCACGAACCCGACACAGCAATGGTAGGACTAAAAAAAAGCCCTTAACTAATCCAAAAGAAAATTCCTATTTAGTTCGACTGTTTATCGTGCAACGAGACGTGTGTTTATGGACCAGTAGTTCAAATCATACGCACAAGCCAAATTAGCAAGTAAGCAACTCATCCTTAGTGATGACTTTGAAATCGAACAAAAGATGGCAGCACAGCTTAGCATTGCTGTGAGTGTATGCCCTATGGAAATAATAATTCACTCCTAAAAATCACAACTGGGGACATAAACGGCTACAGTGCATATATCGATTTGATTTTTATTAGTGTCACACTTTGAAGCACAAAGAGGACTATTGGTAATGGAACACATATTTTGAATTTTGTTTAAAAATCGAGATCGACACCTGAGATGCACCTCCCCACACACTCTAAACCTCCACACCATATCAACATGAGGACCTTGAGCCTCGACATATTTAACGTGTATCAGCCCCTCTACACGATGGATCTTTAGTGGCACCAAGACTCAAACCCATTACTCAACACGCTAGTCACGAGTTTGCGACCATGACCACTAGGCTACCATGCCCACGCTCACTGAGTGGTCGGTATATACAAAAGGACAATTTTTATTACGTAAATTAAAATAATTTTAAAAACTTTTTTTTAATTTTATAAATCTAAGATTTGTTTATAATATTAAACGTGTAGAGTGAAAAGCCAATAAAATAAAATGAATGAAGTATGTGTTGCTGGGATTTTTACAAATCCAGTCAATTAATGCTAAGCTCTTGATTTAAAATGTTTAAAACAAACTTTCAGTCAAAATGTGTCTTGCACCAGTGGCGTAACGGAGAATATTAGGACCCCCTTCAAAGTCAAGTTTTGGACCCCAAGCCCAAATACGTATTTGACGTCAGTTAGGGTTTGGGCCCCCTAGAATCCCCAACACCCCCTCCTCGCAATGAGGGGTTGCGGTGGTGTACGTTACGCCACTGTCTTGCACTCATTGGACAATACTGTCGTTACACAGAGGGGAAAACTTCTCTTAAGGGAAACATTTTCTATGGGCAAGAGTCGTATGTCCAATTTGTAAATGTGCTAAAATAACGTCTTGCCTTCAATGTAATAATAAATTTCAATGAGAAGCAGTAGGTTTTACGTGATACAGTTTAGAGTTCATTTCATTATTCCATTGATCTTGCTAATGATTTTGATAAAACTGATTTTAAAATATCACAGTGTGGAATTTTAAAGCAGGAAACAAAATTAGTACCAATGTCAATGTTATATATCCTGGACTCCTACCTGAGAAGGTATACAATTAGACAAATATTTAGCATTTTGAGAATTTAGATCATAAATTATTTGGTTGGATCTTCTTAAAGCCCATCCCTGGTTTTTGAACTTTTTATTTTGTCGCCAAGCTGGACTACAAGTTCTACAAGCTACCTACACTTTTTCGTTCTTTTAAAGCAAGAGACCTTTATTACTGACCATTAGGTGCATTAGCATCGACAACCCTACTAACTATATCACAGCAGAATTTCATTTGAGTCATTTTAGAATGTGTTTAATAACTTTTTTAAGAAACTAAATCATACAGAAATTATTTCTAAAAGTTTAAAAATTTCAATTTTTCGAAATGTTTTAAACTTCCAAATTTTCAAAAAATTAAAAGAGAGAGAGAGAGAGAGATTTAATTTCTGACCTTCGATTACTAATTTTTTTCTTATTTAAATGCCCTTAATTTCTTATTTTTAGAGAGAGAAGCTGAATTTTCCATTAATTTGTTCTTAACGTCTTAAAAGTTCCATTTTTCTCTCTCGAACTACGATTTCTTCTTTTCGAAATGTTCTTAATTTCTCATTTTTCAAAAGTTAAAAAAAAATTCTATTTTGTCCTTCTGATATTAATTTTTTCTTATCAGAATATTTTTAGTTTCTCATTTTTAGAAGCCAAGATTTTTATAAATGAGTTCTTTGTCTTAAAATTTCCATTTTTCTCTTCAGAACTTCGATTCCTTCTTTTCAGAATGTTCTTCATTTCCTACTTTTCAAAAATTAAATTTTCCAAGAAATTTTTCATAAGTTTCAAAACTTTTCTATTCCTAGAAGCTAAATTTTACCTGAATTTGCTCTAAAAAATGTCCTAAATGTTTTCCACTTTTGCACCTTCGGACAAAACGCTATATTTCTACCAGTTTGCCTGGACCCGACTTTGAAAAACACGTCTTGGCGCCGTTTTGGCGCGGCTTGAAAAAAATTCGACGGGTGTGCTATAATAGGAGTATTCCATCTTTAAGGCTGTTTTTGCTATATGTACAAGAGCGTCACCTTAGCGCGGAGCACATTTTTGGACTGAAACAAATGCTTCAATTTTTATAAAAATTTATGACATTGTAACATATGCATTTGTTTATAGTATAGTGTTTTTAAAATTTCAGAATATTTCATAAATAATTAGTTTTTCAATTTAACATGTAAAGGGATAGCGCATTTAGCATTATAGTAGAGGAGAAAAAATGCGAAACGCATTTTATAAAAGAAAAAATGTGTCAACTCGTATAAAAATGATTAGCATGATAAAATAAGTGATTCTCTACGGGATAGTGAAGCCAGAATATAATATTAATGTTTGAGCACTTTTTATATATGAAAAAATATTCATCATTTTAGTCCTTTTCTTTAACATTAGCCGAAAACAGCCTTAAAGGTTTCAATCACTTACTGATAAGAAGAAAAATGGGGTGGTCTCTAAAGATACTCAAAGTACATGTGAAGATTAGATAACTATTCCTATTTGACCAGAGATACATTCAAACACTGTATTAACAGCAGATATTTCAGCTATAACAAGTAATATAAGAAAAAAAAATTAAGTCAATTCCTACTTAGATTAACAAAGAAATATTTTATTTTAGCTACTTTTTATTAAATAGTTACAATTAATATAAATAGGCATATACATATGACAGAAGCACAACATTAAGTGGTAATTAATTTTTATTCATTATCATTAAAGTATCGTATTGTCATCCAAAGCAATCGTGTTTATAAAATTTCAGTTCAACTGAATTCTTTAAAACGTGAAAAAAAAAAAATATTTTCAAGTTTGACACGTCACCAAAAGGGTCGCTAAGTCATCAAAAAAGATACCAACGTGGCTGTATTTGTAATTCTTTGAATAGTTAGTTTTAATCAATTGATTTTTATTAACAATAATTAAATTATATTGTATTGTCATCCAAAATAATCATGTAAATAAAATTTTAGCTCAATCGAGCGTTTTAAAATGTATTTTATTAACGATTGAAAATTCCACCAAGATAAATAAATAAATATATAGCGAGTGTGAGTTAATAGTAGGAATTAAAAAACTGAACTTAAGGTATAAAGGTGGAAAATTCTAAAAGTGATCTACCAGATAAGAAGCACCAACATGATTCATTGACTTGAAACCACCCGTATAAATGTAGACAAAATCAGAAAATCAGTGAAGAAAGTTATTTAAAAAAAATCTCTTTTAATACTATCAGTAATGTCCACATTGGTAAGTTTTTTAAACGAGTTTTAAATTCAAATGAGTATATTCGTGTCAAAAAGAACTTTTAATTGCTTGTAACGCTCGAGCATTGCATATTCCAAAAAAAGTCACTATCTAAATTATATGGTTGGGTTTTTGGCTCGATATAATCTTCCTTCAAGCAAACTTTTGTCAGTACAATGATGAATTAATAAATGCTGGGGATATTCTAAAAGCATAGAAAAATACAGAAGCTGTCACCTTAAGTTTAAAGTGGTACGGAGCAATCTACATACAAACTATGGATGGGAGATATGCGAAAGATTACTTAATAAAGATATTAATGCAGTATGATGTATGGTATCCAAGTTAAGCAAAACAAATTTTTTGGCTGAGCCCGCATACCCATAATTTCGCTTGAATGAGTTCATGGCACACACGCATTAAGTATGTTTATAACCCCATGATGCATGCGATAAAACTTTTAAAATGTTCATTGTCTACTCATAGTGTTTACGAAGCTTTGAAATATGAGGTCGAAATATTACGCCAACAGAAAACGTTCCAAAATGATCCCTAGCAAAATAGGGGATGTATATTAAGTACATCAATGGTTGGAAAAACAACCTTCCAAAAAATATCGATTATAAATCCCCTTGAAAGCAAAGACTTTTCTCCCTAAAAAGTGGCTATGAAGCAACCCCTTTTCCTGAGAATCACAATTAGAAACGACAAGAGTAATAGCAACTGCTAACTGGCCCGAGATAGTATTCTTTTTTGTTCCCAATTATCTAGTACAAAAATGTATGCATATGTACCAGCAGGTTAGTAACTCAAATCATACGCTTCAGTTAAGATCAATAGTTTGCCCCTTCAAAGGGTTTCACACGAAGCAACTTTGTGTCAGTCAATTCGTTTTCTACCACCTGTTTTGTAGGGAGAAGGGAGAGAATTCCTTTTGCACGTGGACACAAAGTTGACTGAAAAAGAAGTGCCTGACTCATTGGTTCAATAATTGAGCCCGAAGAAGCAATAAAAAGCTTTCCCCATTTTGAATACACCGGTAGCCACGTGTAAAGAGTGTAGCTTCTACAATATCCTTTCAATTGAGTCAACTATTGGAAAAAAGAGCTGTGTTTCTTTTTCCCCGAGAGCTCGAGAGAGTGTGCCAGTTGATTAAGTGTAAAGGGGGACCCAAGAAATTTTCATTTATAATTAACTGAAGGAGCATGCAGCCGAGAACTAAGTGCGGCACAAATTGACTCGTGTGAAAGGGCCCTCAGTCTAATCTGTAAAAAATAATACAGCATGCATATTTATGTACTTCACTAATAATAATTTTTTTAGAGAAGTACATAAGTACGAATCATTATATTATCGTACAAAAGTGACATGAGTCATTTCTTTTTTCTTCCACTTCAAACTGTGAACAGAGGTGAAATTATTAAGAAACAAATTTAAGTGTAAAAAGCTCTTATTGGGATATACATAGGTATATATTTCCTTATTTCGTAGTATTTTATGCAGGGGTGTAGCTACCGCCTTATCAATGATACGGGACCCCAAAGTTACAAGGGCCCCAACATGTGTAACTATAATCCCATTAACAGGGCTCCTATACCTAAAAAAGGGCCCTAAAAGATTTTTGATACAGGGCCCACTCTCAGAACTAGCTACACCAGTGATTTAATGTTTGTATTTGAAGAAATAAAAAGGCTAAACATTTTTGCCCGAAAGGCACCAAACATTAATTCCATCAATGGACATTTAAATAAATTTTGCAAGAATTATTCTCACATCACTCACAAAATTTTCTCAGGCTGATTCCAGTCTTTTGTAATGAGGAAATTCTATTCGCGTGATACAAATCAAGGAATCTTCTATATGAGAAGGATTTATGTAAAGTATATGTTTGTCTCATAATAATAGAAATAAATGCACATGCAACAGGAAAACGAATCAAGTTACCTGCATGCTCGTTGTTAAAAATTCTTATTCCAAAAATATGACAGCTTGGTTAATATTCAAGATTCACGACGCTTGCACTGAGTATTAGCAGATTTGTACATTTATATGCATTAAAATTTTGAAACAAATCAAAGATTATTATAACAAATAAATGTGTTTAAGTATGTATTGTTGAACTATGGACGGTCAAGGTAGTAAGAATAGCTATTAATTTTTCATTTTTATAGGAAAAATTTAAATAAAGGTAAAAATCAACTTATGAAACGATGAATAAAAGCAAATATATAAAATTTATCAGATTAAAAACGCCAATCTTCAAGAAGCAACGGGAGGATATAAAAATGGGACAAACAACTCTACAGTTGAAGTTCAAAGATATATTAGTGTTCGTGGTCACGAACTTGTGGCCGGTAAGTCACGGTTTTGAGTCCTGGTGCCATTGAAGAACCGGCGTGTTCAGAAGGATGATACATGTTGAATCTGTCGAGCTCAAAGTTTTCTCTTTGGCGTGGTATGATAGTTTGGAGAGGGGGTATTTGCTCAGAAGTTATCCTCGTCTCTTGACCGAGGTTCAAAATTACGAGGTCCGTCGCCAATTGCCCATAAGGAGCTTTTAATGAAAATCTCACTCCAAAGATATGTTTGTATTGACCAATAAAACTTGTGCTGGTAGTGCTTGCTACAAATTGGGGAATTCTTATTTACCGAGAAAAAATATCATTTGCTTACAATTCTACGCATTAATCCAATTTCCCCCTCCTTACAAAAAAAATTCTCCTTTAGAAGATGACTCTGATGACAGACAAGGAGAATTTAAAACAAAGCGTATAGTTAGCTCCAAGCCGATCAATAACACCCACTGGCAGCACGATGAAGTGGCCCTCCTCCATTCTCGCCAAGAGGCGACACGACCCCTCGTCATCATTTTTACGGCTTTTGAGGGGAGGTGGCAAAAATTCCATTGTTTAGAGGTCGGCCGCAGATTATTCATTCCGGCAAGCCCGGAGAGTGAGTGTTCCTGCACATACCACATTAATTCCCTTTGAAGACATATCTGGAAGATCTTCCCGAAGAGTCATTGTGCGCGAAGTTTTGCATCATTTTCCTCTCGGAGACTTGCCAAAAACCCTGGGGCAATGCGTCACTAAAAGCGTAGACAGGTACTCTGGCATTCTTCCCCCCCGGCGTCGAAGTTCATTAATTGCCATTGTTTGGAGTGCGACTTTTGAGAGCAGGAAGAGAAACTTGCTGCTGCGACGTCTCTTGTGTGTTATCCACCCTCTTTTTTCATTATTATTATTATTTGTGTGTGTTGTCCTCTTTCGCGACATTAGTCTTTGAGGGGGAAGTCTAATGACTCGGGCTTGTTCGCGAGTAAATATCTTTTAAAAAGTTCTAATTTATTCCATTTCAAGTGCTTCGGCGCGAGATTTTACCGGAGGCTCTTCTATTTGGAATTCTTGGAAAGCTCCATCAGCCAGAGCCCCCCACTTGAAGTAAATCTTGTAAATGCGCTCGGATTTTTTTTTAATTTGTTTTAATTTGAGTTTCATTTAAGAGCAAGGAGTGAATGGATTCTGCATGGTGCTCTTTTTTTTTAAAAAAAAATTCTTTTTCTTTTTTGAGATAGAGGAGCAGTATATAAGCAATTACGCTTTAAACGTGATTAATATACCGCTATTCGAAATGCCAACTTGCTTTATATTGTTTTTTTCCTTCCTTCTTAAGTAGTTTAGTTTTAAGATGGTATAAATTTCCAGTAATTAGTCTGGAGTATGAAGAAAGTGAAATTATTTTGAATTGGGTCATAAAATGTTGAATGGAAGAGTGTATTTTTAGAATGCCTCAAGCACCCCGTCATAGTTTTATGTACTTTTTAACTATGCATTATATTAACTATTACAGCATATGAAAGCTTATCACACCACACCAGTGAAAAGTTTCAATATATTTTTTTCTACTTTTAGAAGGTTTTTTTTTTTTTTACATTTTTCGTTTACATTTGTGCATAATTTTCTTGATTATTCAGAAAGTCCACGACTAATTTCGTTTTAAAGCCATACATAGATTTTCATATATGAATCATTGTAAAATTTTTGTATTGGTTCTGATAAAATGCAATCTCTGTTAGTCTTAGCTGCATATAAATTTAAAACCCATTTTTCCCAGCCTTTAGTTTTATATTAGGTTGGGGAAAAAGAAATCCATTATTTTTGCACGAAATTCAAGACTTGATTCTACATGGTTCGGATTGTCCGATTTGGGCCAAATATGCACCGTTTTGTTGCATAATATGTTGCCCTTTTAAAGGTAGCTTTATAATGCCTCTCTCATAGAAGTCTTGGTCCTTATCAGCGAAAAACTCTAATAATCGATTTTCACAATCTTCTCTTGATCTCACTTTCTAGTCCCTTAGGAAGTTTTGCAATGCCAGAATAAGGTGGTAATCACTTGGTGCCAGGTCCGTACTATATGGTGGATGTATTAAAAGTTCCAAACCAAGCTCCCAGAGTTTTTGTGGAGACACTATAGACGTGTGTGGCCTGGCGTTGTCCTGATGAAACACAACACCTCTTCTGTTGGCCAAATCTGGCCGTTCCTGGTCAATCGCTAGCTTCAAACGGTTCAGCTGTTGACAGTAGAGATCTGAATTTAGTGTTTGGTCCAACGGAAGCAACTCATAATAAATGATTCCTTTCCATTCCCACCAAATACACAATAGAACCTTCCTGACCATTACTCCTGTTTTGGCCACCATTTGAGCTGCTTCACCGCGCTTTGACCACGATCGTTTTCGCACAATGTTGTCGTATGTGACCCATTTATCATCTCAAGTCCCCATCAGTTTAAGAAATGGGTCGATTTCATTCAGTTTGGCCAAGGTTTCGCAGATGGAAATTCGATACATCATGTTTTTTGTTGTTAATTGGTGTAGCACCTAAACATCGAGCTTCTTTTTGAATCAAACTCTGCGCAAATTATTTAAAACTGTTTTATGGTCGATCTTTAGCTCCTAGGTCATGCTATGACTACTAACATGCCGGTCAACTTCGATTATTTCTGTGATTTTATCGACATTTTCGACGAAGGGCTTGACTGTGCGAGGTTCATCTTTAATATCAAAAATGCCTGAACGGAATCGACGAAACCAAAATTGCACGGAATTGGCTGTTACAGTATCGGCACCATAAACGCCATTCACAATTACAGTCGCCTGGCTTGCATTTTTGCCTCTACCAAAGAAAAACTTTAAAATGTACCGAATTATCTCTTTGTTGACTTCCATTTTTAACACCCTGTAACTCATAACTGTATGGAGCAAACAGTAAAAGAATTTTTTTTAGTGTAAAATATCATCTTGACAACGAGCATACATTTGAAATTGTTTGATCGGTACTTCACGAGATATCGACACTATAGCCATCTACCGAAAAAATAATGAATTTCTTTTTCGCCAACCTAATATTTTCATATTTGAGCCGCTAACATTGGGTAAAATCTACTTAATACGACTGTTTTATATCATATTATAAATGTTGTTATTCATATTATTTTCCTTATGTATTTCAAGTCAATCGCGTACACATGCCTCTCTTATGGGAGTTACATTCTAAAAACCATGAATGCGTTGAGGGGTAATGTCAATGGTAAAAATTAGAAATGTTTCGGTCCATGTGAAATTCGGAGCTCCCCTGTTCAAGCCAATACCAGACTCAAAATAAAATTCATTATTTTTGTTAATGATATAGAAGATGTGGTAATTCATCGAAAGTCAAATTTTCTGTTCATACTTATGTAATTTAAGAAATAAGAATAAAAAATTTGAATATGTTTTTTTTCCGACAGGTGACTCTGACTGCAGAGCGCGTGGACCTGTCAAATTTCCACCCCAACCCGGAGTTCCACTTAGAAGACGTGCTGCTGAGCCCGGGTGGAGGGCGGGCTCTGGCCTTCTCGCTGATCGTGCGACGGCGACCAGGCCCACCCCTGCTACGCCACGTGCTGCCCTGTTTCGTGGTGACGGCGCTGGCCGCCCTCACCTTTCTGGTGCCGCCCGCTTCAGGAGAGAGGGTCACTCTGGCCGTGGGTTGCCTCCTCGCTCTGCTTCTCGTGTCCGTGGCCACGGGGGGAGGTCCCAGGGCATCAGCCCCTCAGCTACCTTTGTTGGGTACGTTACGAAGAGTGAATATGGTTCTTTGTTAAAGGGGTATATTAGAGTTTCAAAATGTTTTTCTTTGCACTACTGACTTCATATATGAAAGTTTAAAGAATTCCCAAGAAGATTCTTCAGTTAGTCATAATCTAAATAAAAAAAAAAGTAGCTATGATGAAAAATAAGTAAAATAAAAATTTAAAAAAATAAAGTCAATTCTTACTTATATCAACAAAGAAAAATTTTATTTTAGCTACTTTTAAATAAATAATAACAATTAATATATGCATATGACAGAATCACAACATTAAGTGGTAGTTAATTTTTATTAATTATCATTAAAGTATCGTATTGTCATCCAAAACAGACGTGTCTATAAAATTTCATTTCAACTGAATGCTTTAAAACGTGATAAAAAAAAAACTTTTCAAGTTTTGACACAAGTCGCCAAAAATGATGCCGACGTGGCTGTATTTGTAATTCCTTGAATAATTAGTTTTAATAAATTAATTTTTATTAATTATAATTAATGTATTTTCATCCAAAATAATCAAGTATATAAAATTTCAGCTCAAGTGAGCGCTTTAAAATGTATTTTATTAACGATTGAAAATCCCACCAAGATAAATAAATAAATATATAGAGAATGTGAGCTAGTAGTAGGAATTGAAAAAAACCTGTACTTTCAATGAAATTTATGGTTAAAACATTCCTAAGATTTGTTGGTCTAAAAATCATCTATTCATCCATTTATATTTCGTCGTCCTTTGAAAGAAAAAAAAAGTTTTGAAACAATAGTATAATTAAAATACGTAGAAATGTGAAATTGAAGGTATAATACCTAGAATTGCTAAAAGTTCTGATGCAATTATAAAGGAGTTAAAATGAAAAAATTTTGTAAAAAAATTAAAACCAAATCTTTATTAAATTTATTTAAAATAAAGCTTTTCTACATTTTATTCAAAATGATCGCCTTTTTACTTCATGCGGGCTTTAAATATCTTTGACCAATCCTCTATTGAGGAGCGAACTAAATCAGTGGGAATTTCCAGCGCTGGTTTCCTTAAAGAGCGTTTAAAATAGGGATGGCGATCTGAGATCGATTAATCAAAAAATCGATTTTTTTAAATCGATATGTAGCACCGAATCGATTCAGTGAATCGATATTTCATCCTAGAAAATCGACTTTCGATTTTTTCTGTTTTGGTAAAAACCATAAAATGTACAATTAGTTGAATGTACTATCTTTAAAACCCATAATATTACAGTGTTGGCCATTAAAGGGTTAATTACTCAAAAACTCGCGAGATGCCTGTGTGCATAGTTTCCTTCGCCTCTCTTTAATAAATAAATAAAAAAGTTCCTTGTGTGAGCGCCCTTTTTCGATTGCCGGCGGCATCGCAAGTGATGAGCGGAACCGCTTGGATCCCAGTAGACTTGACTGTTTTTTTTAAAAAAAAACTTACATATTAAGTTATTGGGAACTGTAAATGATATGATCTATTTTCTAAACTTTTTAATGTAACAAATGCATTTGGAAAATAAATGTCTTTTATACTTGATACTTTGACGTGGTATTAAAAACAATTGTAAGTGTCGAATTCCCTGAACTAAAAAAAATTCCCTTATCTTACTGATAAGAGATCGTTTATTATAGTATCTTTCTTGTTTTTCATAAAATGGATTTATATTACATTTCTTAGAAATTGATCTTTTAGATTCTTTTTTTGTGTGTGTGTGAATAGATTCATCAGGTTACGATTCGAATCGATTTAAAAATCGATCTTTTTCGGAAAGAATCATCATCCCTAGTTTAAAACTGTCCCAATTTGGATATCCTCCCATACTGAGCATAATTTACAGTAGAGTGGATTTAAATCCGGACTGCAGGGAGGCCAATCTTGCTCTTCTATGAAGACTGACACATTCACTTTCAACCAACGCCTTATGATCAGGAAAGAGTCCTGTTGAAAAGCCAAGCCATTTCCATTGAACAGACTTACATTCACTATTGGTTCTAAGCTAGTGTTTCGATAAATTTATGTCGTGGTTTTCCTTCCTTCTCTCAAAAATAAAACTCTGAGATGCCTTCATGGCTAACGCCCTAACATGAAAATTATGAATTATTATTAAATATCATGAAAATTATCCATTTTTGCACTTTTTTAAAATCACGGTTCTGAACGTAGTCGTATACCTTAAGGTACACTTCTGGTGCTTTAATTCCCTTGTAAGGAAATAGCCAGTTTTTTGCGACCTTTTGACTTAAGATATTCGTCTATTATGCGACATATTGCTCTTTTTGATACGTTCACCTGTTTAGCAGAAAGAGTTTTCTTTCGAAAAGGATATCGATGAATTATCTCGTTTATTAAAATAACCTAGATATTATTGTATATACTGTGTATACAAACGAGAATAAAGAAATATTTTTTCATCCAAGATAAAGATTTTGTGAGAGGAGTGGAAAATGTTGAAAAAAATAAGTATGGAGCTTAATTTTTTCTGTTGAACCATATACCTTATAGATTAAATGAAGCGTTACATCAATCTTGGTATCTTTATCGAACAATAGTGATGTTTTCTGAAAAATATATATCAGAAGTGGTGCAAGTATGATCAGAAAAAAAAGCTGAAAATCAATGCAACTGCAAGAAACATTTTTCCTTTTGTTTCATTCTAGGCAGAAACAAAAATGCGTTTTTATATTTTATCCGATAAAATAGTAAGCATGCAGGCTCATTATAACCCCACGTGGAAAACTTTTAAACAATGACAAGGCATCTGGAAACAAGTGCTTTTTTTTTATTGATGCATCAATCATATTAATTCCGATAATTTATTCAAAAGTTTTTATGCTGTCTTCTCAAAACAAAATATTTTTCGAGTCTATTTTATTTGATTAAGAATGTTTTTTTTTCCTAATATAAAAGAAGGGCATAATTTTGGTGCATTTTGTGAGATTTATAAATGTGCTCCCCGACTTTAATGTTGAACTCCGGATTCATTATCTTAAATGAGGTAACACATTTTAATATACCATTCAGTCATGTAAAGAAATCGATTTTTTATTTATAATATCCACGCTGTTTCTCCAATAAATATTACAATGGTTGATTAATAACTTTTAACTACTACAGTGCAAAATGGCGCATTTGTAAAATACTTTTTACAAATTTAAAGATGCAGTTGAATAAATTGATATATGTATGGTAATCACAGAGACCAATTTAAAATCGTTACACTTTTCTTTCCTAATATCTGGAACAAATTAGTGTCTAGTTCCTTGACAGAATGAATAAAAATGTTTTTAATGCAATTATTAGGTTTCAATTGACACAACTATAAATATACCTTCTTAACATTTTGGTATTTTGGTATTTCAAGACCCGAAGCGTATTGACAACGCTTTTTAAATCCCTAATCATACATGAAACCTGTTTTTTTTTAAAAAAAAAAACATGTAAATTAATAACTTTAAGTGTTTATATAAATAACTGCTTTAGGTATTACAGAAAATACGACCCTGTGTTACCTTTTATAGTGAAAATACTAATAAATTCGAACATTAAATTTTTTTATGATAGAAAGTTTTATAAGGTTCGAATTCAGATTAAAAACTTGAAATATAATATTTATTATTATAAACAAATTTTTACGTAAAAATCCGTTGAATATATTAAAGATTTTGCGCATTTCATTAGTATCACTGAGATTATTATTAAAACCTCTTGTTCGTGAACTTTAAAACCACATAAATCCTCTTATGCAAAATTTTAAATTTTCCAGATTTTAAGCCTTTCAAAACAATTCTACAAAGTTTTATAAAAATGCATAAACAAGTTTTTGATTTTTCCATAATAGCAATACTTCGATGAAAAATTACATGTTATGTTAATATTTTCCTTTTTATATATCTTCAAACTATAAATTGTTTTTGATTTGACTTTTACTTTTTTTTAACATCAAAGTTAAATTTTAAAAACCCTTTGATATGAAATTATTAAAATATCAGAGTAGTTAAAGAAATGGTTTATACGACAAATAAAATGTATTAGAAACCACCCGATTTATGTGAAAATTAAAAAAAAGAAATTTAATATTAAGCAATGATTGTCTCCATGTGATTTCAGTCACTAATAAATTAACACTTATTAATAACACACTTAATAATATTACACAATATTATTAATTCTATGGATATCATTCTCTCTCTCTATCATTTTACTCATTTAAATATATTATTTCTCATAGTTCTGAGATAGAGCATTGGATATACACGCATCCTAAGTACTTGATTTAATAGAAACCATTGCTTATAACTTCTGAAAAACTCTAGATAAATACTACATAGCGTTAAATTAATCACAAATTGTCATTGCTTTGCTCCTTTACTTAAGGTTTAATGTTAAACACTTTCCCTAAGCGAAAAATAGCATGAAATCTCCAGTATTTAGATCCTCTGATTGTACTCAACCATTCTTGTCTTTAGGCGTGTATCAGCTGTGCTGTCTGTGTTTGGTATCGTCCGTCGCCTTCCTGTCGGCGATGACCCTAGGCCTGCACTCAAAGGGGGCTGATGGAATCCCACCTTCGCCCTGGCTCAGGAAGTGCATTCTGGGATGCTTGGCGCCCATGCTCTTCGTCCACCCCTGTCCACCGAGGAAAGATTCCATGAATTTCCAGGTGAGTCTTAAGCAGAGAAATAACTATTTATATACGTGTATTCAGAGTGTACCAACAATGTGTTACACTTCATTAGAGAAAAATTTGTCAAAACGGTAATATTTAAATAATACTGACTCAAAAGATGAATCCTTATTCATTATCTGTGTAAGGATCAACATTTGGATCCTTACAGATACTCCATTTAACATCTGCAGGACTGGACTCGTGTGGGCGATCTCATGAGCATTCGAATAATCAATAAGCTCAAAACCATAGAGCCGTCCACTTTCAGTGGATCCCTTCCCATGTTAAAGTCCCTGGAAATGGACTGCTCTGAGATTTCCACCACTGATTATGCACTCACATATCGAGAGATTTACTCTTTAATGAAAATTAAGGATAATCAAGTCTCGATGGCCCCTCTCGATCACCCTGGGATTAGTAGGAAAAGCCCTGGGGGTGCTTTGGAATTTGACGGAGACATAAATGATCAAACGGCTGTGTCCAGGTTGCTCAGTGGGCATTTGAAATGCATGACCTTCGAATCTGGCCGTAAGGTTTTCCAGACTTGTTCCAAGTGTCACCTATTACCGGCTTCTCCTGAACATATCCTCGATTGTTTGGGGTTAGCTTTGGAATATATCCATGCGAGTCCTCTTCTGGTGTTGTACTGTGCTAGGGTTAATGGTCTCATGGATCTGATCTAGCTGCCTCATCCTGAAGGATTGGACACAACAACAACAAAAGATGAATACGTCTCATTATACATTGTCTAACTACGATTCTATTTAAACATAATTAATGAATCCAACAGCAAAAGGGTGAGTAGATACTAATAATCTTATATAATGGGGAATGTGAAATGAAATCGTTTAGAGACGGCTTGTTCCTTTGAGCAGGAGTGGACAATTATTTTGGTTCGAGCGAACCATTGTGAAGCGGGGGATGTCGAAGGGCCGTGCCTTTTTAAAATGATTGCACTAAATAGTTAACTTTGCATCGTAGAAAATTTATAAATTGTATTATAAAAATCAATAAATATAAATTAAATAAAATAGTGACACTTTTAATCAATTTATTTATTGCGCTAATTTCACATAATCTATAGCTATAACATTTAATTTTAGAAACAGTTTAGTGAGACAAATGTACTTAATCTATCATACTTTTTTTAAGGTATCCGACTACATTCGGAACCATGATTTTAAAAAACCACATAAATGGATAATTTTCATGATATTTAGTATCACTTAGATTAGAATGCATGTATAAAATTGTTTTATATATAAGGACATTATGACAAAAAAAATTATTTAAATGCAATATTTTGGCAAACAATTAACCTAGAATAATATTTTTTCAAAATGTTCTCCTTTTACAAAAAATGCTTCTAAAATAATAATATTTTGTGTGTGTGTGCTTATATAAAGTAAAGACTTCTCCAGAGAGTCTGAACTATTTTATTTTGAAAAATTCACATTATTTTCAGAGTTACAACCCATTGAAATAATTATCAGCGGTTTTTTTCTGAAAATTTGTCGTCGTAAATCATGGATAAACCCATTTCTAAGTTATATATTTCAAAAATTCTGGTTACGCCTCTGTACAGAGGTCTCAGATATATACGGGAAAAATATTTTTATAATAGAAGGATTTTTCACAAAAGGAGAATATTTTGAATATGGGTCATTCTATGTTCATTTTTTGTCAAAATAATGTACTTAAATAATTTTTTATTGTAATACTATTCTTAAAAGAATTTTATATACATTTTCTAATCTAAGTGACACTAACTAAGTGACTTTGCCTGTATTCAGCTCAGACCTCTGTACAGAGGCTCAGCTAGAATTTTTGAAATATATAGTTTGGAAGTGGGTTTATCCATGCTTTACGACAACAAAGGGGAGAAATTTTAAGAAAAAAACGCCGATAATTATATTTCAGTGTGTTGTAACTCTGAAAATAACGTGAATTTTTCAAAAATCATAGTTGAGCCTCTGTACAGTTATCTTATCTATATACAGGCAAAATATTAATACAATAGAAGCATTTTTTACAAAAGGAGAACATTTGGAAAAAAGTTTATTCTAAGTTCATTTTTTGCCAAAATATTGTATTTAAATAATTTTTTTTCTCATAATGTCCTTAAAACAATTGTATACATGTATTCTAATCTAAGTGACACTAAATATCATGAAAATTATCCATTTATGCGCTTTTTTAAAATGATGGTTCCGAACGTAGTGGGATACCTTAAGTGAGGTTAATGTCCATTGTTTAACTTATATATATAAGCATATACAAAATAAAATAATTAAAACTAAACATTGTTTATATTTTTAAACTAGTAGAAATGGTATTGTTAAATAACTTTTTAGAAAGACTATTTATTTTGTATGCATTTTAAATGATACATGAAATATTTGTATATTTACTACAGCTCTTAACCATTATCTCTTTCTCAAGATTAATCCCGCTGTTCTAAGAACTCCTTAAATTGTTTACACGTCTTGGAGATGATAAAAACACGGAATATGTAGCTTTTTACTTGTTCTATTAAAAAAAATTATGTCGACAAGCTAAAGCGCCTTCAAGGCAATTCGGTTTTTGTTATCTTCTTTTTTTGTCATTAATTTATTCATGCATTAATCTTACAGATTTTTTTCCCGGTTCTGAGAATTTTTATTCTATGAATTGTCAAGCAATTAATTCAATTTACTTTCAAGGCAAAAAAAAAAAACATTATGTAAATTATTTATGATTCATTCATGTAGAAAAACCTACAGGGCTTATTATGTTGTAAATTGCCGAGATCGATTTTAGAGAAAAAAAAATTGAGAGTAAAGATTAATAGTTAAAAGCTAAAGGTGTTCCTTCTGTGCGTAACTCATGTTTATACTGACATTAAGGAATACATTAAGAAATGGTATATGTGAAATTTAATTCATACTAGGATCATGCAGAAGTATGGAAGAATATTACGTATTAGTTCTAGTATGAATTTTCATTCATTTTAATGAACAGATGCCCATATAAAAATTCGTGTAACGGATTTCTTTATTGAATTTCAAATACAATACGATTGTCATTTAAATAATTATAGAACAAATGCAATTAAATTTTTTTTGGCAGACTTTGGCTTGGCGACCAAAGGTGTCCCCAAGTCTGTTTATTGTACGTTTACCAGAAATAAAAAAATGTATAAAGTAAAAAAAAGGTCATTAAATAAAATATATATATGATTACCTTAAGTTTTAAATTAAAATTGAACAATTTATATCAATTGATATTAATCGATATAAGTTATGTTCTCTAATCCCTTGAATGCTATGTGTTAACGAGTTTTTTTAGCTTTTTGAATTCATTTTCTTATATTCTTTTTTTTCCATTATTAACTTCAAAAATGTTTACATTAGGGCAAATTAAAAATTTCAGTGGTAAGAATTTAAGGTATCCGACTACGTTCGGAACCGTGACTTTGCAAAAGCGTATAAATGGATAATATTTATGATATTTAGTGTCACTTACATTAGAAAATGTACATAAAATTGTTTTAAGAATAGTATTACAATAAAACACTATTTAAGTACACTATTTTGACAAAAAATGAACATAGAATGACCCATTTTCAAAATATCCTCCGTTTGTGAAAAATGCTTCTATTATGATAATATTTTGCCTGTACATAGCTTAGATCTCTGTACATAGGCTCAACTAGAGTTTTTGAAGTATATAACTTAGAAGTGGGTTTATCGATTTTTTACGACAACAGAGGGGGGAAATTTTAAGAAAAAAACGCCGATAATTATTTCAATGGGTTGTAACTCTGAAAATAATATGAATTTTTTAAAAATCATAATTGAGCCTCTGTACAGAGGTCTGAGCTATATACAAGCAAAATATTATTATAATAGAAGCATTTTTCATAAAAGAAGAACATTTTTTGAAGAAAGATTATTCTAAGTTAATTTTTTGCCGAAATATTGTATTTAAATAATTTTTTTTGCCAAAATGTCCTTAAAACAATTTTATACATGTGTTCTAATGTAAGTGACACTAAATATCATGAAAATCAACCATTCATGCGCTTTTTTTTAAATCACTTTTCCGAACGTAGTCGGATACCTTAACAGATTTCATATGCATTATTTAGCTTAAAAAGGCATTTATATAACATTATTAGCAATAATTGATTTTATTACTTGTTTTTAAGGTAATTATATAAGCCCTTTTCAAATATAATTTTTTTGAATGATTCCCACATGTGCTTATAACAGCACAAAAACAAGCTGTAAAAATACATAGTTCAAACACAATGAATGCATATTTTATTGGTTCATAGTTTTATTATTTGAATTTAATATTATTACCGCTATAATTTTTGTTTCTCCGATACAAGCTAAAGAGCTATAAGATTAATTTTCCAAGATTAAAATTTAATTCTAAATTTTGTGTAATGTAGTTCCTTTCATAAATTATCATTAATGAGGAAATTTGTATGTGCTGTTTTCACAGTCTTATTTATATTTCTTTCATTATGTAATTCTAACATCTAACTGAAAAAAGAATATATAGTGAAATATGCTTAAGAAGAAATATCGGTTAACACGAAATAATACAAATATGTATTTTCATGCATCTTTAACACGAAACGAAAATCGCTTAACACAAACAAATTTCTTTTCTGGGAATGAACACTTAGTCAAATGTTTGAGAAAGTATCTGTATTACTGGATAGTCCTACTGTATCCTCGGAAGAATTTGTTGCAGTAGGTGATGATAATGTGTGTACAGGCCCACTTATAGCAGACAAAGACATTTTGGAGTTTGCTCAACGCGCGGTCAAAAAACATTATTGATGCAGAATCCGACAACGAAAATGAAGTGCAACTCCAGTTCCCACGTCATTCCAATTAAGAAACATCATGAAAAGTATACGCAATTATTTAAACGCGCATTTCAGTAGTGAACTGGATAACAAAATGGACGAAATCGAACAATTTGTTGACGATTTGATGTTAACAAAGACAATGCAAAAAAAGGAGATTATTTTCCAAAAACTCAATAAATGTTTCGTTTTTCAAAAAGCTTCATGAAATGTAATATAAGTTCTTGCGAATGTTTTTGTTTCATTGATTTTTATTAAATACATGCATATATACACATATATGTAAATAAAATACCCTCTAATAAACTTAATCTTGTGAATATATGCTTTTCAGCAATATCCTTTAACTCGAAAAAATATTTTCGTCCCCTCAGTTTCATGTTAAACGATTTTCCCTGTATTTTTCATTTTTCATTTGTACTTGATTCTGTTTTCAAGTGCAAAATAGTTTGGCATTTTTATTTATTTTAATACAATTCTGTAAGCTCTTAAGAATGTCTACAAACCTTTTAAAGTTTCATCTGGATTCCAGTGATTTTTCATTTTGATTCTGATTGTTCATGGAAAAGGTTTTGTGAGCTTTTCGAATACGTTTATCGAATGTTTTCCAAATGTGCTATTTCATTGAATATATGACGTGTGGTGGTGTCTAATCAAATACAGTACAAATTATCCAAATGTTCACAATGCAATTCAAAAACAATATTAATTTTTATAATGAAATTTTCACTATTAAACTTGCTAGATGTGTTCGGCAATTAATTATAGTTTGTTGAATAGACTAATTCAATAATTATTCTATATTTCCTCAATTTTTTATTTGCATACTTACCAATAAAACAATTGAAATTCTGAAAATATTTTTACTTCATTTTTTTATATAAAGATACGGTGAAGTGTACGAGATCACATATTACAACAAAACTCAGCAATGTTTAATTGATGCAATTTTTTCTGAAGATTTCCGAAAGAGAAAAATGTTTTCAGGGATTAAATTAGTGGTTCCTTAAGGATATAATACAGCAGATTATAAATCTGAGAGCCACCCGTCCGGTATAGTAGTTAGTGACGCTGACTGTTGTGCCTTAGGGCCTGGGTTCGAATCCCGGAGAAGGCATGGGTTTTTGTAAATGTATAGTGCCTTCGTTGCATGGAGGTACTCTAAATATTCGTCTAGCTGTAAGTCCTCTTGTGAGGTTGGTGGAAGAGGAAAAGAGGTGGAAGGCCCTGACCACCTCCAGGGTGTTTACCCTCAAAATTGGGTTGAAATAGAGCCAAATCCTACTGTCACCTGCATGGTGCTCAAAGCTACGGCTAACAAGCCCATTTTCACGATTAATTTCGTGGGCCTCAATCTGATGTTACTGTTGATCAGGTGATATAAGCAACAACCTAAATTTGAGACTTTAAATTTTATTTCTAAGGAACATATTTAAAATATTCAAAATAATATATCTTGCCTTTTTAATACAAGTATAG
>BMAV01019476.1:104841-126083 GCA_019973955.1 Trichonephila inaurata madagascariensis
CAATTGTAGTCTATCCACTGAAGACCTGCCGTGTAGAAGGTCTGGTTAAATCTGGTGAGGCTCAATGCCTACCCGTATGGAAATTAGGAGAGGGTGATGCCAGCTCAGGTATCGCTCTCGTCGCTCGACCGTGATTACGGAGTCCGTCCCTAATAGCCCTCAAGTTTTTTCACAGTGCAAAATAAATAAAAACCAAATCAAAAGCAAACATAGACCTACTTTGTAAGCTATAAGCATAAGCAAGAAGTCTAAAATGTTGACAGTTTCTTGCAAATTGGCATCTTTGAAGCCAGAGAGAATGAGTGGAATTTAGTATACCATATTAGATCCGTTCAAAATAGTGAAGGATAGAAAGCCTCATGACGAATCAGTTTCTTCCCGAGACAAAGTAAAAAGAGTTTCAAAGAATACTTCCATTAAAAAAAATTCATGTAAAGTTTTAAATGCAATCAAATACGCTAAAACTTACAATTTACTATCATTGATAATATTTGAACATGGAGTACAAAAATTTTCGCTATATTTAAAAAAAAAAGCAATTACGAATTTTAAAGAAAATGTTTTCATTTTAATGGGAAAAAAAATACATTAACTTTCAAAAAAATTGACAAAAATCCTATACATTTAAACATGAATATAGAAAATATTAGAAAACTAAACAAACTTATTAAAAATATAAACAGAAATCCATTGAGCAACAGATCACGAACCTCTAAATGTCCGATTTTCTCGAAAAATAAACACGTGCAGTTGTTTATATTCATAAATATCTCGGATCTAATTAAAAAAAAAAAAAAAAATGGAACTGGAAGCACATATTTAAGTTCAAAGTTTTATTAAACATTCGAAAAAAAAAAAGGGTTTTTAACCGCCACACACATACACACACATTTAGTGCTAGTAAAAATTAATATAAAAACGTTCATAACTCTGATCACACCGGTGTGATCACGGGCCTACGAGGAGGGAAAGCTCAATCACATTTATGATACCGTGAGCCGTGGAGGGAGAAACGCGTGATCACATATATGTGATCATGGTCCTGTACGGGTTAAAATTTTTTTTTTTTTGAGGTTGTAACATGAATACGTTGAAACCGTTGAGAAATATATTAACCTAGTCAGGTTATTCGTTGAAATTCATATTTTAACTGCACAGCCTCGTTTCACTTACTCATGCCGATTGGTTCGCAATGTGGTACAGTGCATAAGCTCCAGTAATAAATATTATTAATTATTCTGTTGCATTAAAAACAGATCCGCTTTCATGTTCATAGCCAGGGTCGTCTTAAGGCTTGGCCAACTGGGCCCAGGGCCGTGCCTTCTGTGGGATCCTCGTTTTTTTCTCGACTCTGTCTTAATAAGATCATGATTCGAATAAATTTAATGTGGTCAAATATTATTCTCCGAAAAACAGGGGATTTCAAACTGCAGGTCAACTGGCAAAAGTGGCAAGACTGATTTATTATTTGATGACCATTGTCCGTGTCTAGACCAAGGCATAACACCATAAGCAATCATTTGACTCATTTAGTCAAAATGCGACCATAGGTCGAGTTGGTTTGTGCCTAGGTTTTTGAGATTGAGTTGTGCAATGGTCCTCAACCCCCGGTCTGCAGACCGGTACTGGTCCGTGGACCAAATAGTGCCGGTCCGCACGAGGAATACAAAATTAATTTCATTTTATATACTGTGGTGTATTTCTCTAGGTTTTTATGATAGTCATTTTATATACCATGTTAAATCACTTAATATTAATTTCTTGGTGTAACTGTATTTTATTTTGAAGGCATGTTTAAGTACAATTAAGGTATCCGACTAAGTTAGGAACCGTGATTTTTCAAAAGTGTGTAAATGGATATTTATGATATTTAGTGTCACTTAGATTAGAATACATGTATAAAATTGTTTTAAGGACATTATGATAAAAAAAATATTTAAACACAATATTTTGGCAAAAAATTAACTTAGAATAACTTTTTTCCATATGTTCTCATTTTGTAAGAAATGCTTCTATTGTATTAATATTTTGCCTGTATACAGCTTAGACCTCTGTACAGAGGCTCAACTAGAATTTTTGAAACGCATAACTCAGAAGTCGGTTTATCCATGTCTTACGAAAACAGAAGGAGGGAATTTTAAGAAAATACGCCGATCATTATTTCAAATGGTTGTAACACTGAAAATAATTTGAATTTTTCAAAAATCATAGTTGAGCCTCTGTACGGAGATCTGAGCTATATACAGGCAAAATATTAATGCAATAGAAGCATTTTTTTCAAAAGGAGAACATTCGGAAAAAAGGTTATTCTAAGTTATTTTTTTGCCAAAATATTGTATTTAAATAATTTTTTTTGTCATAATGTCCTTAAAACAATTTTATACATGTATTCTAATCTAAGTGACACTAAATATCATAGATATTATCCATTAACACGCTTTTGCAAAATCACAGTTCCGAACGTAGTCGGATATCTTAAACTAAAATTATTAAATAAAAGCAATCTAAAATAAAAACAATCAACGTTCCCCTCTTTCAGAGGGCCGCGGTAAAATTATCAAACGTTGACCTGTCCGCGGCGATAGAAAGGTTGAGGAGCACTGGAGTAGTGCACATTTATTTGTATCAAATTATCGTTTGAACGAGTATTTGACAATGCATGGTATTTATATACTGTCTACTTTAAAAGATCTCTACTAGGGCCTACTTTTGCATAGAGGCCCAGGGCCTCAAAGAGTCACAAGATATCCTTGTACATAGCTACAATTTTATTTTTCAGGACGGGGACGAGGAAGAGAAGAAGAAAGGGAAAAGAAAGGCCGCATCAGGGGGTGGACCTCCCATCGAGCGGTACAGCTCTTCCCCACAGCTCCTGAGGAGAAGGAGCGGAACGGCGGGAGGCAGTGGAGGAGGTGGTGGAGGAGGAGGAGGAGGAGAGCGATCTTCTGAGGAGTTTGAAAGGCGGTTCCTGAGGGTGCTGGACAGAGTACACGAAACCCTGGAGAGGAATGAGGCGAGGGATATGGAGAACGAGGGTAGAGAGGCCGCAAGAGAAGAGTGGAGGAAAGTGGCCCAGGTGAGTGCTCGAAATAACGATTCTTAACCGATGAGCCGTGACGCGGAATTGGGATGTTTTCGAATATTTATAGAGTGCTGTAAAATGTTCTCAAGAAAATTGGTGCTTCAGGTAACAAGCAATGGGTTATAAAGCAATAAAATATCAGAATTTTTATTTATTCCTCCTCAAATGTGGAGGGGAATGAAGAGATTCCTTTTGATAAAAATTGTCCTCGCAACATTAACCCCAGCAAAAGTGCTTCAGTGAAACATATATAAAGTCAGGCCATTAAAATACATTGATATTTTGTGAGAGATCAAATGACGAAAAAGTGAAAGGAAAATATTATTTAGCAGTGTTTCGGAACAATACGTTCGGAGTATCCAGACGTTCAATTTAAATTGTAAGAAAACCCACCATATCTTTTCTAACTGAGATCTGAATTTAGAAGTCTTTACTCAATATGCATTGTGGAATTCCGGAAATATGTTTTTCCAAAAAAGTAGGCAAAAGATTTGAAGATGTTCCTTTCGCTGATAATGAAATAAAAAAAAGTCAAAAACTTTTTTTATTATTCAATCGCTTAAGCTTTTTTAACATTAAAATGATAACAGTAGTAATAAAATATTAATATGTAGCAGATATTTACAAGTATTATCTTAATAGTAAAATAAACATCGAGTATTTATACAAAAACCCAGATGTATACTTTGACTTTTTTTAACGTCAAACATCTTTTTCACACCTTAATATGGAATAATAAGTTAAGATCCAGGAAAAAAAACTTTTGCATGTTTTCCTATTGCATATATTACCATTTTCCGTCAATATCTTTTAATTTACTTTTATAGTTCTTCTGAACTGAACTGAACTCGGTGGCGCAATAGTCCATGAGGGCCAAGGCCTATTGTGCCTATCTCAGTTTCCGTAACCTTAGGCGCTGGGGTGCATGTGAAGATGTTTCAGTCAAGTGGTCAATCTGACGGAAAACCCCCAATGTTCAGTTCCCAAGCAAGTTTGGTACTCATTTATCTGCCCACTGAAGGGATGAAAAACCGAGTTGACTTTGTTATTTGTTAATACTTTTTCAATTTGATGTCAACTGTTTGTTACAATTTGCTGTACAGAGTTATTCCAAAATGTATTTTAGTTATCAGCTGCCCTTGGATTATGTACTTCAGAAAAGAAGAATTTACAGACTATTCATACAAAGTTGTTATTTTGGCGAAATTAATAATTTTGGCATTTTTCTTGAGATTAGTTGGAGAAATAAATTGCCTTCTAGTGAAGAGTAAAAATCATACGCAACATTTTCTTAAGTAGATTCATCATTCTATGCTGCTTACCTAAAATTAGATGGAATAATTGCCATGTGTCACGTGACTAAGGGTGGAGCCTGAACTCTTTTCAAGATTGTCAACCCGTATATTACCCATTGTAAGAGTTTATGCTTTTAGGTACAAGAAAAAAACGCTCTAAATTTATGTGACGTCATACTCACATGATAAATGCAATCCCGTGTTTCTTTAATAAATTTTCCCTCGATTCCTTCCGTCAACGGTGAGAGGCATTAACTGATTAGCTAATCGGTTAACGCGTCTCACTGTTGCCGGCTTTTGATTTTTTCAGAAACTGTCGTTTAAAAGTACACATATATTAATAATCTATTCAAAAATCTATATCTAATAATATCTATAATCTATATAATATCTATAACATATTATAATCTAACAATCTGTACAAAAAGTATCCGACCTTAGACCAGAAAAAATATCTTAGTTATTTAGTGGGAATGGGATCCTAATCAAATTTCTTGCGTTTTTTCCCACGTATATAGTCCAGTATTTCTTCCACTACCGAAAACACTTTGTGATACCGCCCCCCTATGGTGGCCGTATCTTTGATTGTCCGCGTGAGCTAGAGGTGTAGGGTTTGCAAAAGGAATAGACATTTTTGATTCTTAATATGTCTTTATTAAGAATAGAACTTAAATGTCTAACAATTTAGATTAATTAAGCGAGAATCTATAATGAACAAACACACAGTGATAGTTAAACCGAATCACGTAATTTGGATCACTTTCTCTAAGTTATAATTATTTAAACCGCCTACTCTCACTTCTAATAATATTACAAGTCCTAATATCAAATAATCATTCCTACCTTAATCCAAACTTAGATTCAGTCTTTATGTGGAAACGTCTGGGCGCGCGTGCAACGGTATAAACCTTGTTTTAATAGTTTACTTTCCAGGTAACTTCACGATTGGCTGTCAATTCACGCTTGTATCTCTTTCAAACATAACATTCTCCAAATTGCCATCTTACTTACTGAAACTTCCGTTATTTAAAAGCTATCTTATTTGCATTTCTTTTTCACATTTCGCTTCTTGGGTTTTGGTTGGAAAAGAGTTGCCATTAATCTTGGCCACCAAAAAACCCAGAGGTTATGTTAAAGAAAAGATGCGTGAGCCCGTCACAACTTATGAAAGACTTCTTTTGGAATGGTGTTCAACTCAACCCTCGCATTCTGCATTATCTCATCGCTACTCTGAAAACGGGATCCTTTCAATGGCATTTTTATTTTTCGAGAACTGTCAGAAGTCGCAAAGAGCCAGGTTCAGCGTTGACAGTGTCCAGTAGCTCCTGTGCAAATGCAAGACGAAGTTCTTTCTGTTCCACCGACAGAAGCTTGAGAACAAATTTCGCAGCTACTTTGCACATGATCACACAAAATTGCATGTGCAGAATCTGTACTAATCTCGCCTTTTCAACAACAGTTGCATTTAGATTGGTTTGTCTCCGCTCGTAACACTGGTCACTCTTATGTGGGTGTCCATTTTTGAATCGGTTTAAACCACTCCTTCATTTGAGTGATTCCCATAGCATAGTCTCCAAGCACTAGTTGAACCTTAAGAATTGTTGATTGTGACAAAAATTGCATGCAGCACTTCTGCTTGCAGTTGCTCAGTTGATGCAGTACTTCTCCTTAAATCGTTCAGTCATCTTTAGAGAAATACCAATCTTACGCACACGTGTGATAACATCTCACTCGACTGCCTGCTGGAAACTACTGAAACAAAGGGAGAAAATGCAAGTATTGGCATTAAGCTGTCACTTCCCTGTACACAGTGGCGCTACTTTAGAATCTCTACTGTGAGCGGGAAAATTCAAGGTCGGATAGTTTTTGAGCAGTCGTTCTAGGCCAGGAATGGTGAACCATTGGCACGCGGCACAATATTTTGGGCACGCCACCGATCAAAACGATCAACCGCGATTGATTCTTTAATCAAGGAATTTTCAGTGAGATTTTCGCAGTTTAAAGAATTATCAGAAACGCTCAAGTTTATTATGTACCCTGATGTGACATCATTTTATAAACTGAGCTTGCCCCAATTCGATTGGATGGAAATTGAAGGATTTGAAATGTAACTTATTAATTTCTAGTCTAATTCAATAAGGATTCGAAAATTTATCGAAACAAGGAACAAGTTAGAATTGATTGAAACAGAAAGATTAGCAAGCAATACTAGTAAAAACGCCAGTAATGAAATTTTGGAAACATGAAATTTGATTCCAGAAACGTTTAACTGTTTGAAGAAGCAGGCTCGTGCTATTTTAACCATATTTTCATCGACCTATGCCTACGAGTCATTATTTTCAGAGATAACATTAAAGACTAGCTTAGAAACCCTTTGGCAGATGACTCCAATTCAGCATGCATTCTGCTAAAAGTAACATCTTACCCAATCCTAATATAATTTATTTGTCTTCTAATATGCCACAGCAGAAATCACACTTACGCTACTTTATATAATTTGAATTAAACGTTTAACTAAAACATTTAATATTATAAATGTATTTTCTGTATTAAATAAAGAGTTTTGTGTTGTTAGTATTTAGTTTTATTATATTTTCCCAATAATCACAAGTCAAAATTATTTGACGGCCCGTCTATACGTCATTAAGCATTTTTTTTAGAAAAAATGGCACTTTGACTCGTAAAGGTTCACCACCCCTCTTATAGGTAAACAAAAATGAATTTGTTTTAAAATATGTGTATGATAGGAATTTTTTTTTAAATTTTTGAACAACTTTTTGAAGAATTTTAGCATTTGGCTATTCGTACCTAATTATCAAATTCGAGATAGTATCTTTATTTTACAATTACAACAACAAATATTATTCTAATGTCTGATTTGAATACAACAGGAAACACGTTATTATATGTGTTATGAGGCCGTCATGAATTTAGTGCCTTACTAACGTCAAAATGGTAAAGAGATGTAGCATTTCCCGCCCTCACCAGGGAGCATAATGTTCTCCTCTTCAATAAGAATGTTCTTTTAGTAGACTGCTTGGCGAGTTAGGGCGATGGCCGAAATTGAGAAATAACCCATGTAGGTTTTCATAGTATGATTTTAATATTTTTATGTTTAATGTAAAGAAATGCGCTTGTCCTTAAGTAATATGTCGTTTGGATAAATCTGCAACAGGTTTGTTTTCTGAAATATTTTCGTTATAAGAAATATGCCCGCCATTCCAATTCGAATTCAATTTAGTACTTACGAAATTTTATCTAATAGCAGGGGTAAAAAAAATATCTGAAAATCATTGTTCAGACATGCAACTAATTAGCAACTATTTTTTGTGTGTATAGGTGACCGACCGTTTGCTATTGGTGCTGTTCTCAACCGGATCTATGTTGGCGGCGGCGCTGTTGTTCGCATTCGCACCCCTCTGAACGACAGATCGTCTGCATCAAACTTTTCAAGCGTCATCAGAGAAAAAAATGGCGGAGATCCCCTACGGGAAAACCATGGATTTGACTGAATGACTCTTGTCGAACAGTCCACTGACCACAAACACACACTGGACTCGGAGTTGTAGTAGCTTGAATGGGACATGGTAGAAAAAAAAGTATCTTCGTGTCGGGGAAAGGGGCGGCGATTCCAGCGGCCATGATCTCATTTTTCCCCCTTCATACTTCCTTCTCTCGGTAGCCATAGACTTTCAAGTGCACGAAGAACGGGTACCTCATCCAAGCATCGTGCCATTCAGAACAAAAAAAAGTGGGGGACAAAAGGGAAAAAAAATCTCAGAACTTTACACTTTTTGGATGTCATTTTACACTTTTTAGATGCTTCTATCATTATCATTCGGATTATCTGGCGAAACAACAACAACATGGGGGTGCATTTTTACCACATACTTTAAGGTTCTCTAATAAGGTTTTAATATAAGTAGCCAGTTGAGATCTTTAGATCCTCTAAGCTCTCCGGGAGCTACTTGTATGCAAAGCTCTACTGCCAAACGATGGAATTGAATTTTTTTCCTTTTTTTTTTTTTCCTCCAATTTTTACCTTTTTCCAATTCTTATAAAAAACAAACAAAATATTAACATATACAAGTGTGAAAACTCGCTTCACGCCTAGCTCAATATATATACATATATTAACCGATCGCTTAATACATTTATAGTTCTACGGAATTCTAAAATAATGTAGGGAAATATATTTTCTTACCGAAAGAGGATTTCCGAATTGTACCTATGAACAATAACGCAATTTATAAATAATCAAATAGGGATCTTATCATGCAAAAATCGATTTTTGGCGATCAAATTCATCCACTCATCGATTGCTTTTGGCCTGTAAAAAGGCGCCGCATCCAGAAACAAGCATCACCAATCGCAGAAGCTTATGCCTTCTCGCCAGAAGGCCTCCAGGGCACTTTAAAAAATGAGTTAAACTCACCGTAGAGGGATTTTAGATTTGGACAAATTCTATGGTAGGACTTATAAGTAGAAGTTGTAGTGTTTTGCAGATGCTGACTGCCACGTGTAAAATAGAATGGCATCTATTTCCTATAAGATTCCTACTGTTATTCAAAAAAAATTTATATGATGTGGTGTTTTCCCGGTTCTTGGGATCTAGAGAATATGTTCCCCTCCACACCGTAACTATTCTCGACCGACATGTTGAATTTTACAAGATTATTCTAGAAACTCTGTAGATGCGAACCATCGCAAGAGATGGGCGTTTTGGAGTCGCCCTAAATGTAAGTGATATTTAAATGTCGGAGAATTTTTGTTTTAATTGGCTTATTTTTTTATTTTGTACGGTAAATAACTGCACGAATAGATTTTTCCTTGAAATATTTAATGGATTTTAAGATTTTTTTACTTATCCAAATGATTCCATGGAAGACATTTTAAATTGAATTCCTAAAAAAATTCCATTGTTGATCTTAGCACATTAATTAACGGAAGATAAACAAATGTTTTTTAAAAGCTGGCATATTTTTTTCAATGATTTCCTGTATACACTGCATTGTATGTTAATAGAAATCTTCTGTTAATTTTTAGGACAATTCTATCTCGCTGGGAAATTTTATATAAGATTAAATAATAAATTTAAAGAAATCAGGTCAGAATATTTATCAATTATTGGTATGTCCCATCAATCAAATACGTTTATTACGAAGAAAAAAATCTTTGTACGGTAAGAAAAAAGCATTTTGGCTTTCAGCTTATATGATTAATTTAAAAATCTACGAAATGTCTAGATTGATATTAGACTTTTTTTAAGCAATCAAACAATTAAACTCCCATTTTCAGTTAAAAATAAAGAGCCCTTCTTTTTTCAAAGCAACAGAAACTGCTATTTTCTAAATTGGTACTTACGTGTTATCACAACAATCGCCAATGTTCAAGATAACTCGCCAAGTTGGCAATCATGGGCTTCGTTTCATGTAATGTCACCAATAGGTTGTGATAATACGTAAGTACCTCTAAATTTAATCCGAATTCAATAATTGCTAACTTTTATGGAATCATTTGGAAAAAAATCTTTAAATTCATCTATATTTAATCCCGTAAATTGATTTTTGAGTACGAACTGAGACAAATAACATTCCATTGCTTATATTTAGTTAGGGAAGCAAACACTGACATAAGATGTTACAGATTCAAATTTTAATAATCTGTTAAGCGTAAATAGCATTTATGGAATCAAATAAATCGCTCAAGAAATTTTTTTCTGAAGAAAATTGACCAGATCAGTAGAACACCCATAAAAAGTAACGATTGAAATTTTTGGAAATTTATAAATACATTCATTAGATATATAGCATTAATTGGAAACTTAAACAAAACTCTTTTCATAAGCTGATGTAGTGTGAATAAAAGTTGCTTTCAAAACTAGCGTATTTGGCAAATAAAGCTATTAGAAATTTTTGGCTCCAGGTGTGGAGCCCAAAATTAATCTTAAGCACAATCAAGTACAAACGATTTGAAGGTGCCCTTGAATGTCAAAATATTTTTTTTTTTTCATTTTTTTCCCTTAGAAAAAGAAAACTAAAAAAAGAAATGCGAGATGTGATCTAATTGGCCAAAAATAAAGGAGCTTTCATTTCATAGTATTCCGTTAAGTTGTATAATGTTAAGCATTTGTTTGAAAATTGGAATAACATGGGAACAGGCTGTGTTGACATATTTGTGTCTTAGAAAGATTCTATCCCGCACCAATATCTCAAAAATGAATATATAAGGAGAGACAAACAAGGTAATTGTTATCTGAAACAAAAAAAAAAAATACTTCAGGTCAAAATTGTAAAAATGACTGCCTATTTTTCTTTTCTTACTTAATAATTATCTATTACAAAATACAAAAGTGGAACCGTTTAGAGAGACATTTCCGTATGGGTCCTTATATTTCCTGCATTTTATCTAGATTTTTAAAGTTTTTTTTATTAGATGCTATGATTTTTCAATATGACTGAGGACACAAGTTCTACCATAAGGGGACATGGAACACAGAATGCTCGATTCTCCAATGTTTTTTCAGTCTTATTAATCAATTATTTGAAGTTTTTCCAAGGTGTATTCTTGTAATAAACATGCAATTGTGCAAAAATATGTTAGTAGCTCTTATCAAACTATATTTAAATAACTTCATATTTTTATTAATGGGTTTTCTTCTACTGGCATTGTAACTACGTCTGGGTTAAAACTTTAAAAGCTTTTTCCTCACATTTTAAAGCGCTCATTTGAGCTGAAATTTTCTACATGATTGTATCAGATGACAGTACGATAATTTAATTATCATTAATACAAATTAATTAAAACTAATTATATTAAAAAATTACAGATTCAGCCACGTTGGCGTCATTTATGGTAACTTGGCGACCATATTGGAGACTTGGGTCAAAACTTTAAATGCTTTTTTTTCTCACATTTTAAAGCATTCAATAGAGCTGAACTTTCTATTCACGATTGTTTAAGATGATATAATTCCGATTATTTCCAAAATGGAATCTTGTAACAAACAAATTAAAATATCCTCTTGTAAAATCAAACTATTGAATCAATTCAATTTGACTCAACGTTCCCTTTCGCTCTTAAAATTTAAGGTATAAAAAAATTATGTTATGTGAAGTTTGAAAGAAAACCCATGTTTAAAAAACATTATTTTTACCGGTATTATTTACTAACATTTAAATTTCTCTCTCCTTCAAAATGCAAAACTATGCTTTTTTAATCTCTTAAAAATTTAGCTTACCATAGCAATTTTTTAATCCAAAAAATACACGAAATATATTTAAAAGTTATGAAATTATCAAAGTATCATGTGTGTGTTTTCCTACAGTAAAAAAAATAATAATAATGTTTTGGCTTTATAGTAAAATTTGAGTAAAAAGGAGTATTTTAAATGCGAGAAGAGATGTAATCAAAGCGAATAGCAATTGGAAACGAGTTCATTAGCACAAAAAAACACTAATTGGCTACAAATAGTCCGATTATAGTTGCTATTGAGAGAACTCTCCGTTTGATGTGTTTATTCCATCAAAATCGCTTCTAGTAGCTTTTGCTTTTTTATTTGTGTGTCCCTGTCCCCTTAAATAACTACAGTGAATCATCATGGCTTGAAATAATGAAAAAATAATAAGTACACATGTATTTCATTCAAATCCAGCTGCTTTTCATCAAATACAAAAAAATAACTCTTAACGTTCAAACATAACTCATAAAAATGCGAGTACGTGCCATGTAAATCCTTTTCCCTGGCAATCAGTCCCAGTTTCTTACAAAATCAACTGTGTGCCAAATCATTTCAGGAGCTCTCAAATACTGAGTACACAATCAAGTAACTGAAAATGGATTAATTTACCACATGTAGGCCGCGGAGCTTTTTTACCAAAAGGGCAATCCTGTCGAACATGTAAAAAGAACGTCTTGCGTCGAAGACAATGCTCAACTGCTTAGCGTAACACCTCCTGTACACACCTTCGAGCTTAGATTACTTATGGAATATTTAAAAATAAATAAATAAAAAGAAGAGTTGAAAAGGGTTGTAGATGTTTTATTCTAAGGAAAAGGGGAGGGCTCTGCATGTCACATAGGAAAAAAAGAATACGAACCACCTTTTTTTTTTGTTTGTCCAGAAGTCAAGTGTGTCTCAATGAGAGAACGCCAAACGTACTCTGCGCACAATCCCTGATGCACTCAGTGCACACTCCCTAGACACCATGAGAGAGTGTACAGCACTCCCAAATAAAAAAAAAATTCACTCTTTATGCGTCAGTCTCTCTTTATTTCACAAAACTGAAAACACTAGTAATACTTGTGTAATGATTCTTGAGTTTTATAGTATGTGTATACCTTAGGCTGTGTTTACTATTTTTAGGGGTACATAAATAAAAAAAAAGTTCTTTTAAATGAATAAGTTCGAAAGAGTACTTTGAAGCACAAAACAATTTAATAACCTCGAATGTTGACTTAGAAATTTACTTGAAAAAAAAAAGTAATAGTATTTGTAATGAAAGTGGCATACAAATACTATCGTTTGGTAAGCTGCCGGGTACCAAACATCTGAAGTTAATGAGTTAAATTTAAATATTATAATTTCAGACATTAAAGAAAATTAACATTTAAAGCTACAATAAAGAATTACGGACACTACCATACTTTGCATTATAATAATAAATCGGGACATTGAGTAGAACCTAGGTTTATGTCTCTACAACAACCTCTCGACTGATTGTTTCTGGACATGTCTACGAGAGGTCGCTGTTCATATATTAGTTTATTACAATCGTAGCTTATTTTGATTCCATTTAAGTATCTTCCTAGTTAAAAAGGACTTTACAGCCGACAAACACATCTGTGACAAAGAAAATTCTTATTAAATTCGAAATATTATGATACAATGTGTACCTTAGTTAAAATATCTCAATTTAAACATATAGATAAGAACATGCAGGGAAAGCATTTAAAAATTCCTCTTCAGATGCATCGTTATTTTGACGCTACATTAGAGCTTTTTTGTCATAATAGTGGCAAAAAAATCTCACTTGTAAAAAATACTGTGATCATCCAGCTTCACCGGATGGCATTTTGGGTGGTATCGAACTTTCTAAGAGGGACTTAACATCCGTTTACTGATGTTTTGGCTGCCAACAACCTTCTGCAGCTGATCTGACATATATCAGATCTTTCGAGGATGAGCAGCAACAACAACATACATCAATATCTATTATACATCAATGAAATTATATCACTGCTAACACTCTTAGAATTAATATCTTCTTGAAATCAGAAGTCTCTTGACCTGTGAATTGTCGAGTCCCTATCAAATGATGAATATGGTAGACAATGTGACTTCCACATTGGCTACAGTACTCATTTACTAACTTCCACACTAAACTGCTTAGGAATTTTGAAGTTCAATTTTAACGAGTTACATCAACCAATACTTACCTTATTGGACTTTTGGTTCCAAGACACAACTTTTATATAATCGGCCACAAAAGCACATGTATGACTACTGGGATAACGATGTCGTTATCACGATACATTGATAAATATTGCATTATTGATTGCACATGTGTTAAAGGAGTTAGATTTAAAATTATAATAGCGATATTACATATTAGAAAGATTACTCTAAAAACAGAAAATTTCTCCAATCTCGTATATTTTCGAATAGAAAAATTCTCAAATTTCTTCTATTTGATGTTTTAGACAGTAAAAATAAATTTCCTGGCCACCGGTTCTCGTATTCTAATCTCTGTTCCATTGAAAAGTGAACCAACAGGTAATGCAGCTTACTACACATAAAATTCAATTCAGTTTCAAAATTATCGAATGTTGCAGTGTGGATTTTATTTTGGTTTACGTTGTACTCTAAGGCAACATGAGGGCTATTTTTGACAGACCTCGTAATTTAAATCACAGTTAAGTGACAAGGATAACACCTAAGCTGGCTCTTTCTCCAAACTTCCACATCAAGCCAGCACGAGGACGAATTCATCAGTCCCTCTATATAGTAGATCTTAAGTGGCACTAAGATTCGCCAATTGTGATTATTAGGTCACGGCCATTTGACTAAAGCATCCTATTTCGGAGTGAAAATTCGAAGAACTGGGTCCTCACATTGCTTCAATATTGATCAAAACGCGAGCTCACTCTATCTTCTCTGCCAATTGTTAATTTAGTTATTGCAGTGCTTCTCGAACTTTCAATATACGTGACACATTATTCAATCATCATTTTCATCGAATCCCCCTCTATACAATAACAATGCATTGAATTCAATAATACTATACTTTGACACTAAAGCTACAATACGACTTTAACCTCTTATGTGAAACCAACGTATATAAACGTCTCGTTCAGTCCAAGTATTAATTTTCTGGATGTATATATACGTCTTTCCGAAGTACGGTCTTTTCTGTGCAGTGCTATCCATAAAATTAATCCGAAGGCTTTGGAATGCGAAAAAAGGACATTGACAGTGTTTGCGAAGGATTTGCTTATTTATTCCTTTTCTCCTCCCCCTCAAAAAAAACCCTCATGAAAATACGCTAGTCTACATGGAAAACAGTGGCATTGGGGAGCAAATCGCGTAACTTTTAATCGGAAATTAAGGAATTAATTATAAACCCTACAAATTCTCAAGGTAAGTGTTAATACAAACCCATGGGGGCGCTGATAATTATCAAATTTGTTCTTAACTTAGTATTGCTGAATTAATAATAAAATACATTGTACAGTACTGATACATTTATAAGTGTATTATATCAGAAAGTATTTTGTTTGTTTATTTAAAAAATTAATTTACTGAAAGTAATCTTTTGTTTTCGACTTTTCAATATGCTCGCGCCCCTTCGTAGAGTTATCACGCCCCCACAGTTTGAGAAATGCTGAATTATTGTATCGAGAAAAAAATTCTGTGTCACTTGAATTAAATCTAGAGATTCATGGAACATTTAAAATAAAATAGTTTACGTAATTTGGCTAATATCTCAGAAATTATTTACATAATTCCCCCAAAACAAATATTTTCATCAAGTCTTTGCAAAAGAAAGATTTAAGGAAAATATTATGTTAAAAATATTATAAGAAAGAAAAAAAGAATCCACATGCAAATAAAATATTTCATTTCGAAGAGGATATAATATCAAAGCTTTTTTAACAGAAACAATATTTTAAAACTAACTACGCATAAATAATTTGCTTACAAATAAAAACATGAAAAATAAAAAAAAAAGTCAATTCATACTTTGAATGGATGAATAGAAAGTATCTTATTACGATTGAAAATTTTAATAAGATATATATATAGGGAGAGTGTGAACTAATAGTAGGAATTGAGAGAAAAAAGAGCATTATTTGTCTACATTGCTGTAACAATGCAAACCCGGTTTGGCTAGTTTGGTGGAAAAACAGGTTTTCGACGCCAACTTTTGTCTTTGTTTTAACAGTTACATTGTTACAACAATAGAGACAAATCTAAATTGGCTTGAAAAACCAGTAATTAAATTAAATTTAATTAATTAATTAACATCTAAAAAAACTATTAACATCAAGTATCATCCACTTCAAGTTTAAAAAAATTTTTTTGAACTTGATTGGATGAATAGAAATTATTTTATTAACAATTGAAAATTTGAACAAGATATATAAATGAATAAAAATATAGAGAGAGAGTGAGCTAATAGTAGGAATTGAAAAAAAGCATTCATTGCTTATTTATAGTTTGCACAGTACATATCCCGTATATGTTACCAATATTTATAAAATATCACATCCGATAAATATTTTCAAATACACCTTTGTTTTTCTCCGAATCCCGGAAAAATATTATTTGAACAGAAAATTTTATTGAGAAAACATACCTCTGTACTTTTAAGTATATTAAAGAATACACACTGCTGACATTAAAATTGAAGCCCCAGGAAGAAATGATTTGACGAACGTCAAAATCACATAAAAGGAAGAAGAGGCTAGGATATGCAAATGATTAGTATTACAACATATTTACATGACGCAAGAGAGAGAAACGACGTTCGAAGCACTGCATAAAAAAAGATGAATATAGTGGATTTCTCATTCGTAAACTGCTTTGTAAGGTAGGAGTTTGCTCAAAATATCGTGCTATGCTTTAAATAAAAAGAAATGCTTACCATCAAGTCTAGGAATCCGATAGAGGCAGAATCGTTGCCTTTCGAACCATTTGTCAGTAAATGGGAATGTTTGCAGCACACCCAGTATCTGTTCGTACGGTGAGACGACGTTTGCAGCAGAGTGGTCTGTCAGTACGGTGGTCATTACTTCGGCTTCCCATGACAATAAAGCATAGAGAGAGAAGGTGACTCTGGTGCGCTGAACGACAAAACTGGGATGCAGGAGTGACACAATTTCATCTTTTCAGATGAGTCCCGGTTCTGCTTACAGTACCTAATGGTCGTGTGTGTGTCTAGAGGCTCCGAGGAAACCATTCGTCATTTGTTTGCATTCGATATCAACATAAGGGCTCTGCACCTGGTGTAAGGGTTTGAGCAGCCATTGATTAAAGGACACGCTCATATTTAGTTCGAATAGATGGTAATTTGAACGCAGAACAGTTACAATTCTATCATCTCACGTCCAATGAATGTGCCGTATCGTCGAGGCCTGCCAAACGCCTTATACCAGCAAAATAATCCAAGATCACATGTTGTATGCCATATTCTGACCTACCTCGATTCACAGGATATTCGATTGTCTCCCTGGCCTACATGGTCTCCAGATCTGTCCCCCATTGAAAACATCTGGTCTTGGGTTTCTCTGAGACTGGCTCGTCACCCCTCCTCAGTCACTACGATGGATGAAGTGTGGCATAGATTTGAAGCAGCATGGGATGAGTTGTCCAATTCGATTCCATGCCTAACCGAGTAGGGGCCATTTTAGCTGCCAAAGAAGGTAGTAGTTTCTACGAATTCTCACCACTGTAAACCCCCAAACTGCCTACAAATTGAATCATTTTGTTTTCATGCCATACTGTTTACGTGCAATAAATACCTTTTTGTATTTGCTTTCCCCCATGGTGTTGCAATTTTAATAGCCAGCAGTGTACATGTAATTATAACAAAAAAATCTTTCAATGCTTCGTATAATTGAATGAATTATAGCGCTATAAAGTATAAGCTAATTTATATTTTAATTTGAAGGTCTTAAAAATCATACTTTCTCTATTTTGCAGATTTTTAAAAAGAAAAAAAATTTTGACGTTGAATTTAAAGAGTAAATATTTCAAAATAAAAACCAATCTTTCGTTACATGAAGCATTTTTTTTTTAAAAAAAAAAAAATGATACTTTATATCTCGAGGAATTTCAAAAATCGCTTCGCTTATATCTTGTAGTAAGCGTTTAGCATACTTCAAAAAGGCCGAAGCGTTTTCTCCTGTGCTTGTGCTCCCCAGTTAATGGACCATGAAAATGATTTTTTTTCTGATTGATGTATGAAGATAGGGTTTTGCACAAAATATTCTGAAAAACTGTTTTGAAAATAAAACACTCCTCCTTTTTCTTTCACTTTCGCTTAATATGCAATATTTATTTTCTTTCGTGAAAAATATGCAATTCTTTTGGAATCCAGCTACAGCAAAAAAAGTGTCTCTTACCAATGATTTAGTTTAAGATATCGTTTGTGTGAACCGAATCTTTCGTGGGCGGACAAAGCAAGGATCAGTAACATCCGCTCAGATGTCCGGATTTAATTGGATGTTTCTTTCATTGACGTCATCATGGACCTCGACCAGCCGATGACACTATCTGGATATCATTAGAGAAATGACGTCGATAAAGAATCGATTCAGAAGTCACGAACGGCCAATAACATGGACAGATATCGTTCGCGATGGAAATATCTGAAACACATGGGTTGAAATCGTGAACGATTATGAATGAGAAAATTCATCAGAATATGAACGGAGTTTTTTCCCTTCCAACTCTTAAAAAAAAATCAATACTATTTTGTTGTATAAATATTTGTAGGAAATCCTTTCCCCCAATTAGAATAATTCGTAAATTTTCGCATTAAAAAACATAATTGTAGATTTAGATACAGTTTTCACGAAGTACATAAATAATTTTCTTTCTAATTTTTCAATTAACAATCTTTGTTTTATATACAGAACAAGTAATATAAAAAAAAATTTAAGTAAATTCCTACTTAGGTCAACAAAGAAAAATTACATTTTAGTTACTTTTTATTAAATAATTCCAATTAATATAAACATGACAGAATCACAATATTAAGTGGCAAAATAGAAAGCAATTTTCTACTTTCCTTTCTGAATATGTTGTTGGACTATTATTTTTATTTTTTACTATTTATCCAGTAATTAAACTTAATTATTCCAATAAAATAATTCGGTAAAAAGAAATCGCATTCTTAGAAATTAGGCCATTCCAGGTGGGATTCGAACCCAAGACCTTTGAATTGGAAGTTCAACGCGCTATTCATTGCGCTACAGGAACACAACACGAGCGATTTTCCTTTTTATATATTGTGTTGGACTATTATTTTTGTTGGTTGCTGATTAATGAATTAATATTTGAAAACACTGCATTAACACCAAGTGTCATCCACTACACGTTTAAAAAATTGTATTTGAATTTGAGTGGATGAATAAAAAGTATTTTTTTAACGATTGAAACTTTGAACAAGATCTTATATATATATAAATATATGGTATAGGGGGAGAGTGAACTAATAGTAGAAATTGAAAAATTTGTAGGAAATTCCTTCCCCCAGTTAGAATAATTCGTAAAAATTTTCGCATTAAAAAAACCCTATAACACCTAAGCAATTGTAGTTTTAGACAGTTTTCACGAAATACTTAAATAATTTTCTTCTAATTTTTCATTTAACAATCTTTGTTGTCAAAAAGATTCACTCATAAAAAAAAAACATTTTAAACGAATATTTCCTTTTCTTAGTTAATTTTTTATACTTTGAGAAAAAAGATGCTTTTTCTTTTCCCTTCAAAATTTTTATCTTTTTGTTATTTTGCATTTGAAAAGAATTTAGCAGTATAATATAAAATTAAGCTTCCAGCAATAAAATTTCCGATCAGGAATATTTGACCAAGGCTCAAAATGACGAAGTTCGTCGCCAATCGCCCGTGTGCTGCTTTATATTGTGTTAATATAACTCTCCCTTCGAGTGAGATTGCTGGAGATGTTAAAGAGAACTATTGAAACATTATCTAACAAATAAATTCTGAAGTCGAAAGGTTTGGTTAGTGTCATTCGAAATCATAATTCGTCCTATTTCATTAAATGGTCTTGTTCTCATTTTAAGACGACACAGTACGATTCAATTGACAAAAATTGGTCAAAAAATCAAATCTAATTTTTTTAGCCTAAATTATTTGTTATATACTTTTCTATAAATTCACAAAATTTGAAAGCTCTAAGTTTAAAAAACGCAGATTTGTGATAATAGTAAAATAACCAGCTGTGAAAGATAAAATAACCAGTTTGCCTTCATTAAAAACGCTAAGGCTCTTTTTTTCTATAGTGTCTAATACTTGAAAATTTTTTAACTTGTTGCTAATAGTACATGGAACTAAAGTTGGTATGTATTTTTCAATCAAAGCAATACTTATTTTTTTTAAATAATTGAATTTAGAATTCGCACATTTTTTTAAAGGAATTTTCAATAAGCATTCATAAAAAGAAGTATTGTACTAATACTAATCAGGTTATCGCAAAACCCATTATAACTTTTATTTCACAGAGTTTGACGTACTTGTAAATCAAGTTTCATATATGTACGTCAATTTTTGTAGGAGGAATACCATTTTAAAATCATTTCATAAGTCTCAAGTTTTTCCCTTAAAAAATTAAATGGTTAACTTTTTACAATATTTTATTAAAATTATGAATACAATATCTATTTTACATCATACATACACATAGGAGGCAATCAAAAAAATTATGAAAATCATTAAATGAAAAATTTTTGTGTAAATCGTACTTTGAGTGTGTGTCCTCTTAATACGATCCAAATTATTCTTATCCACATTTAAAGGAACTGAAAGTTATAGTTGAATGATTGAATAAGCTAAAACTCGTGAATTTCCGTTTTTCTTCAATAAAAGGTAAATTATAATAATTTTTGCTATTCAGTGTAAAAGGTGTAAATAAATTTGTTAAATCTAACTGTCCAGGGAGGTTACAGGTGTCGCTTTTAAGATATATTTTTATATTACAGTCGAACCTCTATATAACGAACCTCTATATTGCGAATTTTTCTATAAAGCGAACTTTTTCCTGGAACCTTGAACATTTCACGACTTTGTTCGTAAAATAACTTCTTTATAGCGAAGTGTATTTTCTATATAACGAACTTTTTCTTTTGCAATTTAATTTTTTTTCTCCCCTTTCTTAAAGAATTTCTGAACATTTCAAGTTATTCTAGCATATTTTATGGTGGTCATAAATCTTGAACTGGTATTATTAGATTCTAACTCGCCGAAAGCAACAGAGTTCTGGACGTTTCATCTAAGAAGTGCAACCTTTAATCCCCATTGTCCAGTTCACTAGAAACATTTTCGTTATCCACTTTCACCCTCTGTGGAGAGTTGTCTCGTGTTCCCGTATAATCCAGTTATAAAATAATATATGTTTAATATTACTTGTATGCTTTAAATTAGGAAATGTCCTTAAAATTCATCAATTTTAATATAAAATTTTCTTAATATTGAAAATACAGTGTATTCTTCGACATTCCTTTTTCTTGTTTTCCTTGCCGTTTTTTTTTTTTCTTTCTTTTGTCTTTTTTTTATGGGTAAGACAGTGCTTCTCAAACTTTCAATAAACGTGACCAACTATTCAATCAAATTTTCATCGG